>OY365809.1:18409884-18512384 GCA_959347315.1 Bimastos eiseni
TGCCAGGTACATTGTGATTAGATACACGAAGAGTTTGTGCAGATTTTTTGCATCTTTGACCTGATATTAGCCGCTTGAATTTGCCAACATCTAACGGATGCCTATAATTCGCTCGAAATATTTGAATCTACACTATGCATAGTATGTGTGGGTAGATACATTGGCAAATGTTGTGTTGAATGTTAATACAAATATGTGACTATTTAAATCATATCATGAACACGCGTATAGAAGTTCAATGTTTGTTTGAGCATAGTCTTAGAAGATGTCGTGCACTTTTCGACCTGCATATATTTGTTGCGAACATCGAGTGCGTTAAAATGGGTAACCCTGGCTATTCTGAAAGGTCGTGACTGGGCTGGGAGAACCACTGAGTAGTTTTGCTTTAAGAGGTGGCTATATAAATTTTCGAAATCAATGACTGTAAGTCAATTATGTAACGACTTCCAAAATCTTATCAGCTTCCGGGTTGTAGGCTACGTCGGAAGAATTGAACCTTCGCAACACGTTCTGTTTAGAATCGCTAGGATAGGACGCTGTCTCCGTCACTTGCAATCTCGTCCTGCTCAAATGCAGGGTCTTTCTTCCCATAAAGCAATGCGACTTGATCCTATCCCCACCTCTCTCCAAAACTACTGTTCATCTCTCCTTATTTAGGTTATCGATAACATCATCAACCGCTCACTGGCAAATTCCCTGTTGTTCTTAAACACTCTCTTGTCTCTCCCCTTATCAAAGATGAAGGAAAGCCTATATACATATATATAGCAACTGTTCCATCTCAGTCTTTCATTTCTAGCAAACTTAGCTGAAAGACATTTGTCATTTCCCGGCTCAACGACTAACCTATACCTGTCTTTCAAGTCACTCCCCAGCTCACACCAATTTGACTTCACTAAAAGTCACCACTCCACAGAAACCCTACTTACTTCTCTATGCAATAAACTGGTCTCAGCCGTCAGTCATCAGCAAGACTCCTATGAAAAATCTCCCTGACAAACCCCTTATGACTTGACGTAGCGCTCGTGAATAAGCTGATGACCTGCATATGACGTTCGAGTGGCGCATTAGAAGCTTGAAGATTACGATTACATGATGGAATTCCTAATTTTCCATAAAACTAACGAAGTTTAGTCGTAATCCTTTCACTTCATCTCGCTCGCTTATTTCCGCTGCTGCTGCTGCCCTTAATTGTTTACTCCTTTGTCACGACTCGATTTGACTACTGCAACAGACTACTTGCTGCTCACTCTACACTGGCCTCACGACCGCGGTTCGGTTCCTGGACCGGGTTATACGGAGCTGGAAATGTATTTGCTTACATATAAGACGTTCTCAATTGCAGTTAATATAGATAATCAAAGTTAAGCTAGAGTGTTGTCATTTATGTGTTGCACATGAAAGAATAGTTAACATGGAAAGAACATTTGACTGACATTTCTATAAAGATATACAAAATATAGACGTAATTTGTTGTGTTCGACATTTCCTGCCTTAATATATAAGCTTACTGTAAAATTTGAGGCGCAAGTTCGGTTTCTGTGCATGGAGAATTGTCTAGTGAAGTCAGATTACGGAGATTGAGGAGTGAGTATAGTAAACGAGATAATCATTCGTTCCGTTGACTTACATGTATATTGGACGGAAAGACTTGAGATTGGACGTTAGTTAGATAGGCTTTTCTTATAAATCAGCATAAAATTATGCATTATTGAGAGGACCAGAGACAAATTATACAGAAGACATGACAGTCACATTTAACCCATGAAGCCCTATTGAATCGCTTTTTTGGCCGGGCGCTATATTGTTGGAACTGCGCCTGCTTACCTTCAGGAGCCATGCCGCCCTATTGCCGTCAGAGCTTGGAGGGCGATGCGCTCTGTTGCGCAGAGCCTTCTCAGCGTTCCGTTCCCACGCTCTGCTAGGCTTCACACCTGCATCATCGTGTCTTCTCTGTTGTGGGCTCTACCACTTGGAATGGGCTTTCTCTGGACCTCCGGCTTTAACCTAGGATCTCCTCAGCTTCCTTCTACTCTTCTCTTAAATCTGTCCTCTTGCCAGTGGTTGAGCTGGGAGCCCCTCTGAGCAGATTTCTTGAACAGGCGCTATATCTGATGGAGACTCTTTCAGCGTATACGTATACGGACGCCGTTTTGCAAACTGTTTAAAGTAATTCGCTGAAAGAACGTTTAACATCATAGGCTAGAGCAGATAGCGCTTCTGATTAGATTTCTTGAAGAAGCGCAATATCAAGCGTCACTGATTGATTGATTGGTTGGTTGGCTGATTGATTGGCTGATTGATTGAATGATTCATTGAATGATTGAGTGATTGATTGATTGACTTTTCTGTTACCACAACTTATGTTGATTGCTCACTCATCAATAGACTCAAAGGACTAACTGGAGAGGTGAAGCGCCAGAGGTCATGGCTGAAGTGGAGGTCGCTTGGAAAGCAGTGAAATGTTCAACTTTTCCAGTCTTCGTCTTCGGAAATGCAGATATATAGAGAGCTATTGTAAATTGTAATTGCAAACGGGCAGCATCTGAGACAACAGTCGATTCGCCCGCACTTGCTGTGCCTTTATACAAACCATCACCGATCCTGGTCATCGATATCACTCATCTAGATGGAAGATGATTCTTTTGTATGGAAACTGCACGGTAAAACGGAGAAGTGCTAAACTGTCCTGGTTTTCGTCTTCGGGAGTGAAGATATACACAGTCAGTGAATGTCAGAAGTCAGAACCATGGTTTCGTTGTTGCGAGTCATTTCTGAGGGGCTGCGCGACAAGAGCGCTGTTGACTTTGTGGACTATAGCCTATGGCCTGGCAGGATGAGCTGCTTAAATTATCTAACATGTAACGGAATCATTATTTAAATTTTTTAGTTCACTATATATATATAACTCTTAGTTAACTGGTTATATATATATACAGTGGAGCCGTTATAATTATGCATATACCTATATAGAGAAATGACTCTACGGTACTCTCTGCGTAAGTGTCTGTCCTTTGCCTTCTGGGCCTCTGGGCTGCATTTGTCTATCCATCAAAACCCAGAGCATGCAGTATATTAGTCTCTTGTCATCTGACCCCCTCCCTATCATTTCTGACTGAACACGTGTATATATAAGGCTTCGACCGAGAAAACTCAATTGAGACGAGTATGAAATTAGATACCGTCTACAGAGGTGAATCTCTGCCAACATCTAATTAATTATAAGTCATTGCTATGTCGCCGCTAAAGATCGGTCTTTACATCATCTGCCTCGCATTCATTCCTGTCTTCGTTCGATGTGACGGTAAGAACAAGTTTCCTCAACGACGCAGGTTTCTAAGTAAAATTAGAATCGGCATCAGTCGATAAATACTGAGCATCGCTAACACTGAACACGCCACCAACTCAAGGAAGCTCCAGATTCCTCTGTTTCCCTCAACGCTGACTCTGAATACAAACTTACAGACGCTGCAAGCTCTCTTCTTTGCAACCTAGATGTGATTTGTCACTTTGGCTTCTGCGATCATATCGCACATCTTTACCGTTCCTGCTTCATGCATACCTGCGACCTTCGAGGAATACGCCCGATGCTCGACTTCAAAACAGCATCTATGTTATAGCCTAATCGCAACATCTATAGTTCATGAAAAATTGGATTACTGCAATTATGCTTTCCTCAACATAGACATCACTCAAATAAAGCGTGTCTATAGACATTCAGCATGCTCTCGTCCGTGTTCTCATCAGACTCCCAAACACCACCGCATCACTCCTATCGTAAAATTACACTGGCGCAAAAATACATGAGCGAATCGAATATAAAATCATGTCACTCACCTACAGCACGGTCCAAACCTCCCAGTCTACATATCTTCGTCACTTTACACAGTCCCACCACTTCGATCAACCCGTTTCTCTTCCACCCTAACCGTTTCCGATCTTCCGTCAGCTTATCACTCAAATTTGCAAATCGTTCATAGTCATTGCTGTTCCTCCTCTTTGAACAAAGTTCTACAGTATTAAAACAGATATATGATCGATGGTACGAACCCATTAAAATCCTACCTCTCAATTGTTGTCTCCTCACAGGTCTTTCACTCAAAACAGATGACACTATATATTTCAAAAATCATTTTCAAAACTCTCATCTTAACTTCTTTTTCTCTGCCCCTTACCTTCCTCGCTGTTTTAATTCTAAGGCGCCGTGCGCCTTAGCCGTTGACTGTCTGACTCTATGGTCATTGACCTCTGCCAATCGATTTTGTTTTGACTATTATAAGCGCCTGCGAATAAACTGAATCCCGCGACTTGGCATTTGTGGGCGCCGTAGAAATGTCGAAATGTCGAACAAGGACGCTTTATGAGTTCATCGGTTTTCCTCTTTCGTTCACTCTTGCTACCGTTCCTCTCCAACATGCCCACATATAACCCACTAAGGATCCATATTTCCATATGAGACCCACGTATAGAACCAATCTAAGTCCACTCTTATGCTCATGAAAGTGTCGGAAGGTGCGGTCCTCGGTGTCGATGTTTTTCGGTCTGATCATTATTCATTGGCATAGGCGCGGCCATAGGGGCGGGGGTCTGGAGAAAATTGCCTCCAATTTTAGGTAGAGGGGGGATATTTTTTTAGTCTTAGGAGGAAATATCTTACCTTCCTGACACTTGGGACCAGAGGTCTGCCTCCGTCACTCAGAGGTTGTTGACGCCTCTGGTAGCCGCAGTCGAACAGTTGTATAGCCTACATTTGCCGTGAAACGCATCGGTGAAGTCGTCGTAAGTGAAACCGTCAAGCTGGACACAGTCAGTGATTGTATGCAGACGGAAGTGATGGTTATTTACACTATTTCTACTGTCAGCAATCCAATGGAGAAAATATTTTCTCCATGGTTTCTATGGTGTCGAGACAAATGTCTCGACACCATAGACCATAATATACTGATAGACACTCACACACTGTGCGCCGATTTTATCTCAAATTCTATTCCAGGCTTTAATGTATCACATGGCTCTTCACAGCGAAAAAGGTTAATTCCATTTTGTCATTTAGAAAAATTAGCGCTTGTCTTCATACATGTAGGGCCTACAAACAAAAACAGTTTAATTACATTTGTATCAACTAAAATATGGGCGCATGCTTTATACCTAATGCCCTAAGTCATGTAAAGGTGAAATAGATTCAGGGAATCATTTGGGTACAGTTTATGCTTAGCCACACTAGTTAGGTCCATGTTTGTATTTAACTGGATAAAAATATTGATACAGCACTCAAAGCCACCGTTATCTTAGACATGAGGTCTTCTGTAATGACGTATACGCCTGCACAGACTGTTCACAGTCTTCGCGATGTCAATACAACGTCATGGGATTCACCGCAGCACTCTATATTTATGAATGTTGGTTTAATCAGTAGTTCCTCCCTACAGTAGTAGGTTACTCTGTACATATGTACACTAACTGCGGGTTAATCCCTCCTCTAAACGAGTAGGCACGTAAGTAAGCACCTGTGAGCGTATCAAGACACTCTGACACTGTATTGGTTTTCCAGTCGCGTTTAATAGGCCAAACGTTAAAGCGTTAAAATTGCAAAAATGTGAGGCCTATACCACACAAAAACGCTGCACATATATGTCAATCCAACTGAATTGTAAATACCCTTTATAACAGTTCGAAATAGCATGCTGCGCAAACTTAAAGGCAAAGCCACTGAATTGCAATGTGAAACTTGGGATGATGGCACAACACAGGAGATGGGTCTAAATTGACGGGTCAAACACAATGCATACATAAATCGATCGCCAACCCAGCTGACATGGGATTAAAACACAGAGCGATATGACTTATGCCGGATTATACGCATACAACTGAGCCACGTCGTGTCAACATGATGATCTTTAAAGCAATGGACCCCGCAGTAGGAAGCCAGTGTAGCATCCTTTTTACTTTTTACTTTGTCTTACTATGACCAACCTTCTGAGCGGTATTTGTATTGATCTCCTTCTCGACTATGGTTCGTGACTTGGGGGTCGTCCTTAGATGGCGTAACGCAATTTTTGGACGATTTTTGACCCCCTCCCCCTTCGTCACACGTCGTCACAAATGCATTGACATCTCAAATATGACGCCACAAAACTCTGACCCATCTACGAAAAAATCTTATGCCCAGAATGTAATGCAAATAATCTTATAATTATCAACAAAAGTAATTATAACTCTGAAAATACTTGAAACTATGATGTTAGAGAAAGTATAATTATTACAATTTTATGCATTCCTCAAGATGAAAGGCTCTGGCAGAATCGTTACAATTATTTAAACAATGTTCGATAAAAATAATTCGAAACAAACCATGGCCCCTCTGACCTGCCCTGTGGAGCCGCCACTGGTTTCAGCGACTCTCTGTGGCTTGTGCGTTAGGCTCCTGCTTGTGTGTTGCAGAATGGCTGCCTCATTTCCAAAACCACAAAATTGACAGCGAGCGTAAAGTAGACAATCCAAAAATTAGGAACGCAATGATCATAATTAGTGTTGCTAAATATAATTGTGGAAACAATTACTGCTAATTAAGTGGAACTTGTTCAACTGAGTGTAAGCTTTTTTAATAAAATTACGCACTTTGATGCTTGATGTGATTATGTGACGTCACATTTCGTTGACCCCCTCCCGTCACACATTGTCACATATGTGTGACTCCCTTCCTTAGACCTCTTCTTTAGACCCCTTCTTTATATATATAGATCTCTTCTTTAGACCTAACACCGAAAGACTCATTCATATGCAAGCCCATCATCTGTGAACTCATTTGTGAACCCTAAGTGAAAACTTTACCCTCATATTCCTCTGTCAATATACAGCACTTGAAGTGGCGCTATATATATTTCAAGATGAACAAATGGCTTACTTATACTGTCTAATGGATTGATATTTTGGATATTGATCTCATTACGGCTTAGCTTTGATGCGTCATCGGTTGATGCCTTGTACGTTATGCACTGGTACTATAGAAGCCACTAATTATTGTTACAATTGCTGTGGTAATTATGATGGTAGAGCTTTTACGTTGTAACCTGAATTGAAGATGTAAACAAGATCTTTCATACAGTGGGGAGTGTCGAAGCCCCTAAGGCAACGGACAATTGTCCAGGGTGGGGCAATTGTCCTACACAGAGCCCCTGTACCCTCTACATATGGCCTCTCCTCGAGCCTCACCTCACCTCAGGAAACTACCAAAGCTGGACGTTTCCACCTCTCCGCTCAGTAATGTCAACTAGTATGGTCATATGACTGTTACAAACTTGTTGTTAGCAATGAGAGGAAAGCAAATGGGAGCATCATGAATTAAAAAATTATCTACTAAATATTGTTTGGAAGCAACTGCAAATGCTGCGTGCATTGAAATCAGTTTAAAACTCTTGAAAATGTTGTTTGCTTGTGCACTTGTGTCATGGCGTTGACCTTAAGAGTTCAATGCACCATTCAAATAGCCTAAAATAGCTACCAGTGCAAACCAATAAGCGAATACGTCACTCACTACTACAAGGACGACGATGGTTGCCATGCCAATGAAGATGGTTGCCATGCCAAGGCCAAAACACCTTCGTCTTGTGATGGCAAACTCTTTTCATCTTCGATAAAGCTATAGATTCGTCGACAGACGGATAATTCAATGACCGACGGAGTGGTTACCTCCGTATACCTATTCCTAGATGGTTACTTACATGTATGTATGGCCCAGTGTGTTTCTAAGGGTTACCATGATTCAACCGTTCGATCAAGCGTCTCTGCTAAAAATTCGATCTGAACCGGTTCGATGAGACTGAGAGTTGGTCGACGAAAATCAAGGACTGCTTTTAAATCGAGGGCTACTTTTAAATCGTGGACTGCCTTTAAATCGATGATTGCTTTTAAATCGAGCACTGTTTTTAAATCGAGGGCTGCTTTTAAATCGAGGACTACTTTTAAATCGAGGACTGCTTTTAAATCGAGGACTGCAGAACCAGATCAAATACAAGGCGACGATCTGTATTATTCGAACTAGGTTAAGCAAATGATTATGCGATTTAAAAGGCTTGCGTCAAACTATTATTCCGCGAATGCAACTGTAATAGTAGGTAGATGGGCGACGAAGCGATTCGAGTGCAGCAGAGTAATTAAATGCACGTCCATAGACCGACTAGACTGTGGTCGTCAAGAGATCAACGTCTCTAACCGGCTCTTAGTTGATCTAACAGACCAAGCTGAGGCTTTCAACCGGTTTACATTTGGATTGGTCCACTGCGCAGTCGTGTAGTAATTACGTCGATGCTCTTTGCATCTCAATCGTCATCGAAGCGGTTTGAGGCGGATTCACTCGGTCTTCGTACTTCCAATGAGGAAGGAGAGCATGCAGTCAGCTACTAACATCCCCATAGAATATATATGAAAATGTTTTTATTGACAAATAGTTGCCACTGGTCTTGTTGCTGAATTTCGGATTGCTATCTATCTATGTTGTTACTGTTGTTTAATCGGCGATATATGTATGTATGTATGTATGTATGTATGTATGTATGTATGTATGTATGTATGTATGTATGTATGTATGTATGTATGTATGTATGTATGTATGTATGTATGTATGTATGTATGCACACATATACAGTTTTGGCGAACTTATGGTCTAACCGAAGGGCAATTGTCCTAGTTGGGAGGGGCAATTGTCCGGAGGCAATTGTCCGGAGGCAATTGTCCGGAGGCAATTGTCCGGGGGGAGCAATCGTCCGTTCTCTATTTTGAGTGTTATTAGGCTCGTTACGTCTTTACTCTTGCTATTCCTTACGTTGGACATTATTTCGGCGCCAAGCTACAAGGATATTACAAATAAATCGATAATGACGTTTCAAGACATAGCGCATCTTTTCGGACGAGTGAGCCTATACCTTATTATGATAATCTTCGGAAAACATGGCAATCCATCGGTCATTGACTGTCCTTATGTGAACTTAGAGTTCTAAACCCGTGCTGTTCATGTCTGGAGGCCAGAATTAGGTCTTGGCCGAATACAATGAGCAGTTTGCGCATGTGCATGTGCAATTGAAATACTTTGCATAAGTGTTGGGCGCAGTCAGACGCGACAGTCGATCAACGTAAAGACGAGCGCTGAATAATTGTGAAAACATTGTTGTTGCCAGTTGATGTTCAAATGAACCCTTCATTATAATCCTTTACGTCAACTTATAGGGCACGCTCGTAATTTTTTGCTAAAAGTATCGTATTGACATCAGGGACCAATATGGAAGGGATGTGTGGGCAGCAGAAAACTGGGTCATTTACCTACATGTAGATTATGAGTGTGACTATGTTCGGTACTTTTGCAGCATAAATCGTTTTTGTTGACGAAATGAAATGACTCAATGTCTAGAACTTGCAATATAAAGAAAAATAAGTGTTCAAAGAATTTTTTTTACTGGAGTAGCACAAATTTAGAGGAAATCATCGGCGATTATACGTTCAAAGTTATCCAGCCGAGTACCCGGATGCCACTTAGTTTTATTGTATGGCCGATCACAGTCATCGATCGCGATGTTTAAGGAAAGACGATCATTGATTTGTGATACGTTGCGGCTTCATATTCCTCCTATATTAGACACAGAGCTTACAAGATTACATGTTTATCTGTAATGCTAAGTCCAGGATTTGTAAGGATTTTAAATGTTGGGTGACGCATATAGACCTATGCACGCAGTGTAGGTTTTGGGCACTATCAGTGTTCGTCAACATCAGCAGACCGCCCACATGCAGACGAAGACAGACGCTGAATAATTTATACCTGCAATTGATGTCAATAATTAGACGCATTAACGACCATATGACTGCATTGGTCTCACGAGATGCTCAGCATATATGTATAATTATTGTATACATGTAGGCCCCCCGTCAGACTTCTTATAATTTGAAGATAGTGTGGGTTGCTTGAATATAGTCCCAATGTGACTACCAAGAAGCATGAGATGTCGTAACACGTTGTCACTGAAGATGCCCATTTCTTAGTCTTCGCAGTTGCGAAGGTCAAGAGGGAAAGACGGGAGAAGCGTCTTAAACTGCGTACAGCTCAATTTTAAGATACGATTATCTCAATGGCGAATACATTGCATCGTTAGCCATCTATTTAAAATGGTTCAGTGTAACTTTCCCGATGCTGGCATATTTAAAAGATTCAAAATGCGGGCTTGCACGGTATTGGTATCTTAAACGGTGCTGCACCCATTCAAAAGGGCGAGTGTAGGACAAAAACCCTCCAGGACAAACCCCCGCACAAAGCTCCCCAGACAAAAGCCTCCGGACAAAAACCCACAGGCCATTATCCCCCGGACAAAATCATCCTTTTGCGGTTTTCGTACATCGAATAAAATACCAGACATTGTGTACGAGTAAACTTAAAAGGCGGATTTAAGGTGAATCTGCCGAACAAACAGATGCTACCTTGCCGTATTTGCAACCGAATAATAATATTCTTGTCAACTAAATGTTTTGATCTAAATCTGCACATTAAGCATCGTTTAGACAAGCATCCGCATCAGTTATTTAAACACCGATAGATGCAAACTGAAACCAACGAATTAACCTAATAATTAAACGAGTGAGTAACTCTATAGGCTACATGCAAACAACTCAATAGACCATGCCTCTATAATCTATATTCGCAAAGATATAAGCCTAATCCACTCTTTGCGCTTCTGTTTTGAATATCGACAAATCATGACTAGACACGCGGTATTATGGTAGAAAGGAAATTAGCAAATCATCATTGGTGTGGAAATTTGCTATTCTATTGAGTGTTGACTTATTTCTTGCATAGTCCTACTTACTTATGCTGGTGCAATCGGTAAACATAGGGTACTGTGTATTTGTGTGTGCATGCATTGTATGCATAAACTAAGTCAAGAAGTTAACAATTTGTCTGCAGTTGGCTGGAATTTGATGTGTGCCCATGATTTTACAACCAGTGACTGCAGTGAGTTATAAGAGTCGAAAGATTTTAATTTATGGATGTACTTCAGAGGAGTCCAGCGCTCACATAACTTTGATTTATAGACTATATCGTACGTAGAGATCAACTGGATCAGATTGACACAGTTTACTTGTAGATCTTAAAAAGATTCATCTCAAAGATTGTCACACAATTACTGGGAAATGAAGCAACCTACCAGTTACGAAATCACGAAGAAAATATTAAATACAAAGAATCACTTAACACACATATGCACATGTCATTTGATTACGTAATATATATATTTATATATAATGTGGGTTAAAGGCATATATATAGGCGTATTATGTGTATATATATACTGCTGTTGACAATGGCCTTTCTATCTCTATTGTTTTTAGTCTTATTGTCTATTGTTTCAGCATCGTGGAGTTACCAAGGCATAAACGGTTAGCATCAAACATTGTTCCCAGCAATCTGTAGGATTCATAGCTAATCAATAATAAAGACAGTGTGTTAAATTACATTTTGTGCATGACTATTTCATTCTTTCTATTATTTCAACTTTACATACAACAATATCGATTCAACCTCAACAAAGTATTGTCATGATGGGAATTCAAACTGTTCACATAATTAGTAAAATAAAATTTGGCTAAAATGTACGATTTTGCGAATTAATATAGACCATTGAAAATAGTGACTTGGTTTTGTTTCAATTATAGGCCTAAATTAACGCTGACTCGTCAATTCGTGCTAATTTATAATCGACCTGATTAATCAGTCATTGAATTTATAAGATTGAGCTACACTATTCCTGACAAATAATGTCCTGTCACCCTATATAGGCTACAATGCACCTCTGCACTCCATTTTAGACAGTTATGAAACAGGACGTAGTTTATTTCTTATTTCATTGAATGGTTATATTATGCGCTTGTAGATAATACTGCAGCTAGCAGAAAAGTACACCCAGATAAATGCCAGTCCATGCAGCTGAAGATAGGACGTAAACGAATACCTACGCGGCTTTATGGATATAGGGTCCCTATAATATTTATATTAACTGTTGCCAATCGTTTTGCTGATGCTTTCGCTGCTGCAGGCTGGAAGGTTAATTATCCGGTTTGCGGTACAAAGACACAGTCACCGATTGACTTCACTCCACAGATGACTGCTTGGAATCAGACGATCGCTGCCTTTGGATTCCACAACTACGAAGCAATCGTCAACTTGACCACATTCAGTCTCACCAACAATGGACATAGCGGTCAGTCATAAGCAAATGTCATAATAATGGGTCCATTCGGTCGTTTGCGGGACATTGCTTATAGGCGTTGGCTACTGCTCATAACTTTTGCAAGTCTAAATAATTGTAATAATGTACTCTAGTTTAAATATAACAATAAAAGAGTGGCAGTTTTCTCTGCTTAATGTTGTAATTATTGAAGGACCATAATATTAGGCCTATTATTAATATGTATCTCTCGACAAAAAGCATGTTAATATCATTCTAAATGGGCCGATTGAGAAGATGCGTAACTGTAAGCCCACTCGTTTCGTTCGATTGGGATCCATATTTCACTAAAAAGTTAGACATCTGGCCAAGACCTGTACACGTCTGAGCTTGCATGCATTCGTGTGAGTACAGGTCTGTATATGGGTATGTATACATGCATGCATATGTATGAATTATATATTTAAATATGTATGTAGTTGAGTTCGCCCTGATAGGCGCCGATAAACTGAAGAAGCGTCTGTTTGATACGTTACACTGGGACCTGTTGGGTGTCTCTGCTCCAGCGAACGAATTGTTTTACAGTGCACACTCGAAGCTATCTGAATAGTCAGCTCTTCGCCAGATCAGGTCCAATGGACGAGTGACAATTTGACAACGCCACAAATAATTCCAACGAGGGCGAACGGCGACCTTGAATTCGACTACAGAGTGAATGGTCTTACGAAGTGCTTGCAAATAAATCGTATGGGCGTTGCAGATGATATGCATGTATATATGTATGTATATGTATATGTATATGTATATGTATATGATGCCGTGGGACTTGTACATCTATTTACCTATTACTACTTACCGAATCGACCGACCAACAGACTGACCGATCAACCTACAAACCTATTTGTCTATTTTTATCTATCTAGTTGTCCGTCTATCTGCCTGTCGGTTCACCCGCCCATCAACCCACCCACCCACCCACCCACCCACTCACCAACCCATTCGTCCATCCATCGTGCCATTGCCACACGTCCACCTCCCTCCGACTCTCCTTCTCTGACTACCTAGCCATCCGTCACCCTGCCTGTAGCTATACCTATAAAAACGTGTCTTCATTTTACTATTGTGTAACCTGCCTCTGAAACTGTTTCAGTGCAAATGAATATCAGGGACCAGAGTGCAGCTGCCACTCCATTCTGGATATCTGGAGGAGGGCTTCCTTCGAACTATACACTTACTCAATTCCACTTCCACTGGGGTGAAACAAACGACCGTGGATCCGAGCACACGATGGAAGAAGGTGCCTACCCAATGGAAGTAAGACCACTGAAGAACATTTGGTGAAGCAACAAGATGCTAGGATGTGTCAGGTCTAAACCAATACATACCACATTGACATTATATCACTGATCCAGTTAGCTGCATTGGTAAGAGCGTAGGCCGCGTCTCATGCGCCTATGCGAAAGAGAGTATGCGGACCGCAGTTCACTTCCCGTCGATGGCTTATTTTAGAGATTTAAATCTCGGATTACTACACGGTCGTTGCATGAGGACTCTAAATTGAGTGGCGTCCTTTGAAACGGACGAGCGGTGGTAAAGGATCTCATCATACCACCCGATCAGACTCTCATTGAAAAAAATGAGTAGGGCCGAGGTCATATACGGCCGCTATTGAAAACCGCGAAACATTAACATTACCCTGAAGCAGATGTGTCAAACTTTGTATAATTGCGGGCCAGCCAATGCTTCCAGCCGGCGGACCAGGGTGCAGAAGGACTCTGACAATAAGGGGATGGTGGTCTTGGATGGGGCTCAGTGAACCAGTCCCCAGAAATGCTTTGCAAAAATAACTCTTAATCAATGCTTAGAATGAATGCAGTAAATGAATGAACGAATAAAAGTAGGAAGGAATTAGTGAATGGGAAAAGGAATGAAAAATTAAAGCTCGCAGCTGACTGTTTTTAGCATTATAAGTTAAGTCCTTCACAATTGTTCAATTGTTCAGAGTGATTGTTGCTAGCCTCACCATATGGAATGTGACGATTCTAAGTATTATGCAGTTGATATCATGAAAGGATCACCATAACGAAACTGATGCTGCTGGTCTGATGATGACGATGATGATGGTGTTGATGAAGAAGAAGATGACATTGAATTGTGCAGAACTTAACCGATATGAAATGTTTGAAAGTGTAATGAGCGGCTATTCATTCATTCATTCATTCAGAGACTTATGCCTGAATTTTTGTAGCTCCATCTGGTCCACTGGGATGCAGTGAGACGTTCAAATTTTTCAGAAGCGACGAACTCAACCGAAGGATTGGCTGTCCTTGGGATTTTCGTACAGGTAGCAGCAACCTTATTTCTCATAATTATACAGTACCTACATTGACCTATTTAACTCATGATTGTTTTAAAATCTTCTCTCATTCAATGATCATGCGCCTAATCAATATTAAGTCTACAAGGCACAGACTAATCGCTTTAGTATCAAAGCCAGACTTACAATACAGCAAATGAAAAACTGTCCATTACCCACGGTTAGTATGGCTCCAGCGAGATTCTCAGCAAATATAGGCCTATTCAAGATGTTGAGCTTTTGTGAGACACAGGAGAATGCTATCAAGGTTTTAATTCCATCTCATTCAAGATATGGAGATGCTTTGGAATTTTGATGCACAGTTAAGTGGTTTCGCACCACGTATAAAGCCCAGTTATTTGCCTGATGTGGCATACATAATCACATCGTCTCAGATTAGAGATCTACAACCTTAAAAATATTTAGTATGTAGATATACGACCATAGACGTGCATTTCATTGATTTATTTGTGCATTCACTGTCGATCCATTATTTTTCCTTATCTTACGCCATCAACCAGTTTGCGTTGGCCATTAGATATTGAAATCTTTTGCGTTTTTATTGAACCGTTCAATATTAGGCTAGCCTGAGTTTGGCTTAGGCCTATATTTTGTCAAGACGTTGTTCTACACGCCTATTCATTTCAATTTCAGATTACGGAAACTAACAGTTCCGTCTTTGACGGCCTTATCAAATACTTCAAGAACATCACCTACAAAGGTAGTTGAAATCTATTAATATAATGGTTTCAATTCGCAGACAAAACATCGACAACGACGATCAGAATTAGGCCTAAGTAAATTTAGTAAGCATGAGTCAATCTAGAGTTTCTTTTCGTTAGTTTGCCTATAGTAAGGATGGCAATCAATCTAATCATTCATTGAATGAAAGTATGTTACATCCAAGTTCCAACTATAGGACCGACATTTCTTTGTGATTGGTAAACGGGAAGCAATAGGAAGGTGCGCTGTTGGTGGTAGATTACTGTTGCCGCATGTGCACTTTAACCGTTATAGATCCTGCATATTCTTCAATTCCTAGATGACGCTACTAAGAAGTTACAATAGCTCATCACGTGTAAGCAGCGAGAAGGGAGGATAAGCCATGTCTACCCAATTATGCTATAGACACAATTTGTCTGATCAAGCTTAAGGTGTGTACGCGCGCAGTTGGATTTTGAATGCATCCGTTCTTCGAGGATGAAGTATAGTAGTAGTAGTTTGAGTTTAACGGCACTGTGTGCTAACAAAGATCATAACATTAACGTCACCCTCCTCCTATATCGAGACTTGGAACTGGCACTGCCATAGTGCAAGCAGCGTGAGAGTTTTTAGGAGTGATTCCGGTGAACTATCATTAGTGATGTCCTGCCCAACGACTTCTCTCTTGCTGCGATCAGCCCATAGGCGTGTGCCGCTCCAGATTGCTTTCAAGGCCTACTACTCAACTCGATATCTCTTAATAATTGTAACTTGCGGTATATATAACTTTGATTGATGCATCCAGCAGAACTCTTTGATCCGTCTTGTCTATTGGAATTCGTGCCACTGAACAAAGTAACCTATGCCTTCTCGCTTGATATGACAGAACCTGTTACGACTTCTGTTCCTGCCATAAATAATAATCCAAAAGGAAGACTACTACAAACGTTAGCTAACTTTAAACACAAGATACTAGCTTACGTGTAAGCGCTGCGTCAAGTCAGAGGGGATGCATAGGGATATGCCAGACGGAGACCGAGGTCAATTACCGGTGACAGTTGGACCAAAGACTCCAGAAGGCGTCAAAGGTTGTAACGGTTGGTTCTGTCTGTGTCGAGAGAAATAGAAAGGAGGTGGACTGGTTAGATGGCGATCTCAGACTGAAGCAAACAGGTCGTGTTCCATCGGGGAGGGGCAGACTTCAAAACGACATCCCGTAGCGCAGTCCATGTTCCCTATTCTGACCTCCTGACCTACACTATAAAGACTTCAAACAGTTCAGCAAAGTTTATGTGGCCATAAAATTAGATCCTTATGTATATAGGCATACAAGGTGCGAATTAAGATTAATGAGTCACTAAACTGGCTGCAATAGAACTCGATATGCTCAAATCAGCGCCAAGTTCGATCCCTACAAACATGTATCATAGGCCTCGGACGCCTCTGAGTGCTGCGTGCAATAAACATTATTACATCGAGTTACATTATTACATTACCACAGTCTCGTGATTATTGATTGCTTAGCTGTCTTAGCAATGTCTGACTTCATTTGAGTCACCAACTGATTCTGGACCGGTAAAAAGTAGATCGATATAATAAATTATTTGCTAAGCGCTCTCATTAGCAAGAATTGCGCGCTGAGTAAAATTCACAGCATTTTAAAGTTACATTGTTAAATATTTCGTTGCCACAAAACCTTAGGTGCTGTCGATCAGTAGGTTATAGAATGTTTTATTCTTACGTTCCAAATGTAGAGTCAACTCTAAATGAAGAATGATAATTATTATTACTAGTAGTAGTACAGAGACAGGAACAAGTCACATTCTTTTTACGTTGACATCGATGTTGGCGACACCTCATTGGACTCCAAAGCGCCATCATATTGGCTTTTGTAGCGCTTATCTACTTCAGGACGTTACTTGATAGCGAGAGCGTGTAGCCCTCATGTTCCCAAGGCGAAAATTTCTAGTTAACGACAGGCTTGAGCAAATTTACGGATTTTTTGGCCAGACGTTTTAGAAGCGACTAAATAATCTTTATCGGCCAAAAATATTACTTCAAACATGGTTCGTTCAAAAACTATGCCTTGGCCTATTATAAAGAGTTTCAAACACAAGGCAATTAATTAAATAGCCATTAGAACAGCTGTAAACCAATGCCATGAACAATCGAACAGTGATAATTAAGTGGTAGGCCTACACGGAAGGTCAAACAAGCAGCGCAGTTTCAATAAGTCGAATATCCGGTCATGTTGGAAGGTGTGTTGAATGGCCTTTCCTGGCACTCCGTTTGCTGATAAAAGGATATTTCAGTTTATTTTTAAAAGACGAAAATTTCTTCGCCTTAATGCCGAATATTGGGAATCTAAACTTGCTACATTAATGACCCATTTCCAGAAATCCCAGTTGCTATTATCAAGTTTTGTCTAAACTCTTACGTTGAGGCGAATAGGCCTATGATAATAATAGGGCCTACCCGGGAAATAACATATTATGTTATTTCCCATGCAGACCTAAGCATAATATAGGCCTATGTATGCTAAAGAAATATGAATTAGCCACAATGTTTTATGTTTTCTTTCAGACGCGACATCAAACGTTCCTCAATTTCCACTGTATCAACTCTTACCAAACAATACCAGAGACTTCTATCGCTATAGTGGCAGTTTGACGACTCCTCCATGCTATAACAGCGTCGTTTGGACTGTGTTCAAACACCCGATTACTATTTCACAACTACAGGTTGAAACTAGCTACGTTTATTCAGCCATCGCTCATTCAGCTAGGTATCAGTATCCGACAATCCCGTCGACAGAGGGCAGGAGAGGAAAATGCCTAGGGGTACAGCGATTTTGATGGGCCCTGGTCTGGCCAGCGCATTTGACTGGCATGCAATCAAGTTACGCGGTCATTATTATCGATTTTTGTGCAGAAACATCTAGAAAAGTTAATTTGTAAACGATTACTTTGAAATCCGTGACTGTTTTGCCTATAGATGCGCGGAATAGGCTATCTGTCGCCATCTCTGGTGAGCCTATACCCGACTGTGTAAACGATGAGAGCAAACTTGTCAGGAAGCAAAAAATATAGGCGCACCATGAATTGATGATATCACAAAATGTGAAAAATCAGCTGATTGTCATTGCTAAAATATACCTACAAATATAACTAAAAAACTTGAAATAATGCAATAAATAGACGCAGCATTAGGTTAAAAGCAGAGAGCGTCACTCGTCATTAAAATTAAGAACGGATTGGATGAAAATTAAAAGAAGTTAGGCCTAAGGCCATATGTAGTTGAATGCCGTCGACTGAAAGACTATTTGTAAGGATGTCTTGATGCCTTGCTATGAAATGGATTAGGAAGCATTGCATTAGAGCAAAGCTACGATTTCATTGTCTTCTGACAAGCTTCCATCTAATGCTTGGCCTTCTGTTGTAAGTAGACCTAATATTGTTATTATGCATGCGAATCCATATTAGTGCCTTGTCGAAGAAACGATTGATCGATCTTGAGTGAAATTGCATCTGTTCTTCGTTGAAGCTCGAAGAGTTTCGAACTCGTCTGTCGGAGAAAGGTCCGAACGATACAGGAAACGATGAGAGGCTGGTCAACAACTACAGACCAGCGCAGGATATCAACGACAGAACTGTCTACAAAACGTTCGAGAAAGGTCGGTAAATTTCTTCGGTCTGGTGTAAATTAATAATAAATTATTGTCTGATGTTCAGGGTATCAACCGATGGCGACCCAAAACCAAGTCGTAATCAAGCCTTTATATTCAGAGCATTCAGTCCTATCTAGACAGAGAGGTAGCCTAAGTGCTTATAGTATGAAGGACACATATCTAAGCGGCTATCCACATTACCAGTGACTAAGTCGCGTACACTCAATTTACCTATAGTAGGTCTTTTTAACTTAGTGACTTGGTCATATAATACATCATGACCAAATATTTGCTCATCGATTGAAAACTGTCTGATATATTGCATTGAGGAGCCAAAAGTGCTTGTGAAACAATGTGCAATTTACTGCCCATCCAAACTGAGGCCTAGTAAGGGGAATCATTTTTCAGATTATAGTGATATGTCGATAATGTTGATTTTTATTGTGGCTAATGATTATGTTTCATTACTAATTACCGGCTCGTGCCTGTATGCCCTGTATACGTAAGACAAGCAACGGTGCTTGACACATGACCGACAAGAATCACAAGATCGATAGCATTACAGTTAGCCAATATAGCCATATGCCTACACGTAGGCTATTCACAGCGACTCGAGATCTATGCCAATGTTTGAAATTATCATAAATTGTAAGTTTAATGTCAAGACCTGTACAAAAACCCTACCCATTGCTTCATACCTAGTTAAATGTATGTTCTGTTAAATTTATTTCAGTGGAATGGTCGTATACAGGGAGCGACGGTGCGTATATATGCCGTTAGGGCCAACATCTGATTAGTGTATTATTATCTACAGCTTACAACATATTCAGGAACAACTGACGAACGTGTAGAATAGGTTG
The DNA here is from genome assembly GCA_959347315.1 of Bimastos eiseni. NCBI lineage: Eukaryota > Metazoa > Annelida > Clitellata > Crassiclitellata > Lumbricidae > Bimastos > Bimastos eiseni. The sequence goes on from OY365809.1 coordinate 18,429,679, forward strand.
CTTTGGGTATTTGCTCAAAATGTCTAGACTGTAGAACGTGGAAATGTTCTCTCGTTCGGAACTGCATGCTTCAGCTTTGCTCCAAACCTCTTAAAAAAAACTGTTTGGCGATATGCAGCACGTTGTTCGGTGTTCAATGAACGTCTTGCGATTTTTTCTTGATCTACAGGTAGGAATTATTGCTCGCTGTTGTGCACCATGGTAATGAAAGATGAGGACTGCAATGATTACACTGAATCAAATAAAGTGTTAATTTTATTATTTTAGCTTGCTTGAACTTTAGGCTCTATTCATATTTTATTCTGTATGAGTCAGAGAGAAACGTGGAGGATGGACAGTGGTCTTAAAATTTTATATATATATATAACATATATTTAGAGAGAGAGGATAGGAGAGGAGAGGAGAGGAGAGAAGAGAAGAGAAGAGAAGAGAAGAGAAGAGAAGAGAAGAGAAGAGAAGAGAAGAGAAGAGAAGAGGAGAGGAGAGGAGAGGAGAGAAGAGGAGAGGAGAGGAGAGGAGAGGAGAGGAGAGGAGAGGAGAGGAGAGGAGAGGAGAGGAGAGGAGAGGAGAGGAGAGGAGAGGAGAGGAGAGGAGAGGAGAGGAGAGGAGAGGAGAGGAGAGGAGAGGAGAGGAGAGGAGAGGAGAGGAGAGGAGAGGAGAGGAGAGGAGAGGAGAGGAGAGGAGAGGAGAGGAGAGGAGAGGAGAGGAGAGGAGAGGAGAGGAGAGGAGAGGAGAGGAGAGGAGAGGAGAGGAGAGGAGAGGAGAGGAGAGGAGAGGAGAGGAGAGGAGAGGAGAGGAGAGGAGAGGAGAGGAGAGGAGAGGAGAGGAGAGGAGAGGAGAGGAGAGGAGAGGAGAGGAGAGGAGAGGAGAGGAGAGGAGAAGTGATTAGGCGCAGATGAACTACGAGAGGGGAATAAATTGAAGGAGGAGGAATCCTGGAGAGAGTGGTTATTCGCAAAACAGATATTGCTATCCGCTGATTTGGTGAAACCGTTTGTTTTGAATTACATGGGAAAGCATGAATGACTCTTTGATTGTACGGGGTTCGTATGACGTTGCTGGACCAAGCGCATGACAACTGGTGCGTTCGCAAGATGTGGGAAGGGGTCATGGTCGTGTCAATTGACTGTGGCCAGTTGCTCAGTTACTTGGTGTCTATTAATTTTTTAGGTACTTTGCTAAAGACGTCTTGTGAAGATAGGATAGTGACAGGCAAGCTTTAGTGTATATTATATATAATAGAAAGATCACGACAACTGTCGTTGTTATGGGCTCAATTCAGTTGTTGAAGTTGGTAAAGCGATATAGGGCTAGGCCTATGCCTCTCTATTTGCATCGATTTGATCCACTGCGCAGGACCCAATAACTGGAAATTTCTGAATCCATGGTGTGGCGGAGATAAACAATCTCCAATCAACATCCAAACAGCAACTGCAAAAGCGGACAACTCTCTGTCACAGTTTGACTTCACAAACTATCGATCCACTCCGCCTGGTGCCGTCTTCACACTCGTCAACACGGGAACAAGCGGTAGGTAAAAGTCAAAAGAAGCCGGATTGCCTCTAATATTCAGATAGATGAGTGGATAGTGCATAAATCAAAAGAAACATTTTATTACCTCCAATATTCCGATGGAAAGAATAGCTATAGCATGAACCAGCGCGTTCTCTATATATAGGTCTAAGTCCGTTGTTGTAATGGAATACAATTCTCCGACATTTTATAGTGTCATGTCAAAGTTGCTTCAGAAAACTACAGGCCTATAGCTTAAAATCACCGACACTGCTGGTAATTAAGGTTGAAAGCAAGCTCAATGGGAATTCACGGCGATGCAGGGCTGTCAAGGTTCGACTGAGGAATAAAATTGGTTGAAAAGGTATGTTTGCAGTCTGGAATGAAACTTTCTCTGAGAGATTGGCCTACGAGAAGAGCGGAGCGGCAATCACAGATGACAGAGGAAACGTTAGCTCATTGACAGAAGTATTTCAGAAGCTCGTTTCAAGAAGCTTTCGCAGCACTGAACAAGGATCGCTGCCTGCCTTGAGGAAACGAATGTCAGAGACCGAGGTAGAGAAAGATGTAAGTGTGAAGATTGATTTGTTCTGGCTGTTGCTAGAACATTCGACTGGAGCACAAGCGTTGAGAAAACTTAAGAAAAGCAGATTATTTGATACCTACATCATCATATATAATATAACGTGGCCCGTCAAAAGCGCCCCGGACAAATGCGCCCCGACATATGAGCCAAAAACGACCGACATAAGTGCCCCGACATTAGCGCCCCAAAACTATTTCGTGCCATTTAGACACTCATGTCCATTATCGTTAGAGAGCGAATTAAATTGACTATTTTAATTTATTAATAATAATTTAAATACGATACATTGGCCTAATGTGCTTGCATTGTATTCTTGTTGACATCACAGTTTGTGAAATTTCAGTGCCCACAGCCATTATCACGCACATAACAAGCTGAAATAGAATCTGCATTGATGAAAATTATTCATTATTAGACCTAAACGAACGTTGAATTGATGCTCAAATGGAAGATGGATTGATGAAAAGAAGTATGTTTGAACAGAAGCTGGATTGATAAAAGTATCCGCATAATAATTAAACATAGATGGAATTATGCGCATTATGTATTATTATTAACTATGGAATTAACTAGAATTATATGTGGGGCGCAATCGTCTGGTCGCATTTGTCGGGGCTCATTTGACGGGCCCATTTGTCCTGGGCGCTTTTGACGATGTACCATAATATAATTATGGGTTTTATCTTAACATGTTAAATCATTCATTCATAAACAGTATTAGTCTATAACTCTATATAAAGCATCTTAATACAAGGCTTGAAACATGGGCACGCGCAGGTATATAGGGCCCCATGCCCTACCTAACATTCATCTGTATTATAGGATTTGTACAGCAACATGTATACAGTTGTATACCTTCCGTGTTGTCGTTGCATTTGTTTCAGTTGAAATTCTAGTCAGTGGAACGAAGGCGTTGAAGATCTCTGGCGGAGGTCTGTCCGGCGACTATGTCCTTGAGAAGGTGACCCTACACTGGGGACAACACAACGGATTAGGATCCGATCACAGACTCAACAGTCTTGCCTATCCGCTTGAGGTCGGCATTCATAATCATGCGGATAGCTATTGAAGCCACCTGTAACTATAACTGGTTGTTTGTTTGTTGATAGACTGATTAAGTGTCACATAATTATGCCTACTCAAATTATTGATGGATTATGTCTGTTTTATCTGTTTGGTTAAGGTTCTACTTGTGGAGGTTGTTTTATACCCTAAATATTACTTTACTAGATGCCTGTCCCTCCTAGGACAGTGAAGTTTGGTTCCTCCCCTCCACTTCAACTTTCACTCCCGCCCCCCCTTTTCCCATCCTTTATCCCCTCCCTTTCTCATACCTATCCTTCCACTCCTTCTGATCTCCTTCCATTCCTCTTTCCTCTCCTCCCCTCCCTTCCCTTCCCACCCCGCTCCCTTCCTTTCCTCCCCACACTTCTAGTTTGATCATTACCTCAAGCTGACATAACAGTGAACTTGTTATCAGATTAAAACTACGCAAAACTGCGCATTAAAAATCTATTGACGTATGTGGGAGTCTGTGTGACGAATGAACTGAATTATGCTATACTTGTGTTAAAAAGCTGCATAGCATCCAGGCTGTAAACTTGTTGATTTTTGGTTATTTGTTTGTTTTTTAAACCAAAAGATTAAAAAATGGTAATTTTTTGCTTTTTGGTTTTTAAAATAGTTTTATTCAGTTTACTAATATTGCTATAATATTACTAATTGTGTGTTATTCAGTCCAAAATCAAACCATATTTATTGTAAAAACCAGTTGGAGTTCTTTTTTATGCTGTGTTTGAGGATATAACTGTTGTGACAAAATAAATGAAACCCAAAAACCAAAAGCCAAAAAACAACTTTTGATTTTAAAAAACTTGGCTTTTGCACCTCTGATAATATCCACGGTAACTGGAAATTGCACGAGTAATCCTCACCTCGTGTCCATGACCTTAGGAGTCGTCTACTAACGACTTAATAAGGAGCCCAAGAAGGTATAGGCCTAGGCCAATGGGTTCTTTCCTACTGCTCACTATGTGATGTGGACGTACTTGGCCCTGCGATTTTATTCTACAGGCCCTAAGTATAAAATGAGTGATAGTTTGACTTTTTGAATCTTTTTCAGATGCAATTTTTGCACTATTCGTCAAAGTACGGCGACAGTGTTCATGCCAGTTTGCACACAGATGGCCTGGCGACATTATCCGTCTTTTTTCAGGTTGGTCTACCTTGTTTTCTCTTTGCCAAAATATAATGCCAAAGCGATTCGGTATTTGAAATTTCACACGAAATGACTTAGACAGAATGCTGTATTTATACAGATGAAGTAAAAGCGTTGCTATGCGCCTGTGAGTATAAAATTAAGGTTCTCGTGGCTCTGCCTTGTGGGCGCTGTTGAAATTTCAATAATAGTCTACGAAAATGGAATCATTGTTCTACTTTGATTCAAGGCAATAGTACGTACAAGACCAGACAAATAGGCTGCTCCGACAGATAAAATATACAGACGAAGCACATTACATAGGCATACTACATTTAGGAATATATATATATATATATATATATATATATATATATATATATATATATGTGTGTGTGTGTGTGTGTGTGTAGGAGCCTGGCTGGTGACAGCGGATAAAACACACGAGGAGGAGGAGGGGTTATAATTTGCTGTTTAACAAGGTTTAATGCAGAAGTGTGTATAACATTTGAACACTTGTATCAACGTAACCTTGTGGAACTGACCTAGGCTATCTGTATTAAGACGTCAGTTGCCCTAATTAACATACTGCACGCAATTCAAGATCTACAGCTGATTTTTGTTTTCATTTTAGACAAATCCGGAAGACAATTCCAATCTAGCTCCAATTTGGTCTAAGCTGGGAAGCGTCGCTAGACCAGGTAAAGAGTTTTGAAATCGAGACTATGCATTATGCTACTCTCAAAAAACGAAGCTATTAGTGCATCGTGCATCAGTGTACAGGAGTCATGTTCAGATAATAGTTGATTAGGTACATAATCTGAAGATGCTTACTTAAAGCAATCTAACGACCAGTGCGTACTAAAATTTACGAGAAATCAATCTGGTTTGACAATTGAAAGTTGCTAAAGGGTTATAGGACTAATTAAACACTCTCTTTGTGTTATCAACGTTGTTCAATAAATTGGCTGAGCAAATGATCTCAAATGAATGAATAAATTTTCTGTGTAATATTAGTTAATCATAAAATGAACAGGAGAATTGCTAGGTAGGCCTAATGTGTGATTGGATGCGAAGTTTGCAATGTAGGTTGAGGGAAATGGGTCTACGCTACCATTGGAAAGCAAACGGGGATTGGCAAGCATAGAGATGGATGGGGAGTAGGCCATATATGCAGCCAACTGGGCGAGGACGAATGCACTTAAAGTCCAGTATCATAATATTAGACCTATTGCCATACAACATACATGCAATGCAAACGCCTTTGGTATCGCCCGACCGCTCTAACCAATGGACCAGCCTGCGTGCCTCTATTGTCTAGGCTATTGATCTTAATCTTCTTTTGCGTTTTGTCTACGTATTATAAACACAGGGAATTCGACAGACGTCGGTTCGTTGAAGCTGTCCAACTGGATTCCAACGAAGTACATGTCCTTCTTCCGCTACTCCGGATCCCTCACCGTTCCCAACTGTGCACAGACTGTTCAGTGGACCGTCTTCACAGATCCACTTCCTGTGTCCGCTAACCAGGTAGTCACTGACATACATCCTCAATCTGCGAAACACTATTAATTTGCGTTGGAATAATATCTTCTATAGACGCCCGTAAATTAATTTCTGTCGGTGGACCTATTCATGTTTGGATGCATGGTGACTCGTACAAAATAATTGTAGGCCTATATCCTGCTGCATCCCCATTAACTCGAGAAGAATTATACAGCGTCTAAAACGTGAAATCGAAGGAAGCAGCTTATTCACAGATGCTTAGTCATAAAATCGATAGACAGGGATCGAGGGAATAGGCCAAGATTGGTACCTGGTCGATATCCAGACGGGTAAGACATGTATGCAGACAGTCACACGATAAGGAGTTTCTAGTCCTGTGTACTAGTCGCCTTTGCACTCGCTAGGATGACACGTCGGGCTTTCCATTCTAAACTTAAGTCCCACCTTTTCAAGAACTCTTACCCACGCTCATTACTTGACATTCTACATGTACCTGTCAATCCTCGACAAAAACGACACCCTCTTTATCAGCTACTCTTCCTCCCTGCTGACCTCCTGGAAACCAAACTTTGACATCCCATGTGCACGGACTATCCTTTGGACAACCATTTCGATTTGACGCAGCACTCGTGAATAAGCTGGTGCCCCACGCTTGGCTATCAAGTGACACTTTAAAAATTTGGAGATTACGATTACGATTAGAGGTCAGAGGAGCCTCGAAAGTAATAAAACGATTGGCCATCTGTGTTTTGAATTCAAAATTATTTCGATTAATTAAACCCGTTTTTAAAATAGCTTTTAATAATTTAAGGGTCTAGGATTAGAAGACTCACACAACAGAACAAAATGATGATATGATTCTATAGAAATGATCACAGAAATATGTAGAAGAAATGGATAGTCAACGAATAGCCTACGGTGCAGCGAGAATAGGCCTACATAAATAAAAGGCCTACTTTAATAATTTTTAATACTGAGGCAGTTGCACTTCAGGCCTATAGGCCTATGTGGGCAGGAAATAGCCAGAACTATAATTAGGCCTATATAGTCACATTGACTGTTGTTAACTGCATGGTTGTCATGAAATAGGTCTGCATGCCACTATTGACTGCAGCGCCCTACATACATCTGGTATACATGATTTTCATTGCAGCTGACTATGTTGCGTTCGACTGTGTACGGGACTGGATCAATGCCTTTGGCGAACAACTTCCGTCCTTCTCAAAGCCTCAACGGTCGTCTTGTGACGCGATCTACCCAACTGACCCCAAATGCCAGCAAAGCGCCGACCAAAACGAGTCCATTAGCCCTCCTTCTGTTTTCCGTAGCCTTTGTCGCCGTCCAAACCAGGTCGCGTTAAGGTCTGCGGTAGTAGGCCTAAAGCAAACTCAAAGTAAACTGTACTAACATTGTACAAACGGTAGGCCTAGTCCTACTATGCGTTCGTGGCAATCATGATTACACAACGAAAGATCGGATTATAAGTGAGAAATGACAAAAGTTCACTCGATATATTAGGATGACCCAATATAGACCTTAAATAGATACAATTATTTGGATAGATTATCGCGAGCGTTAGTCTGCGCGCCTTGTCCTGCGCGCTTTTGACAGATAGATTATAGATAGATGCATATATAGGTCTAATGTTAATTAGATGGATAGAGAGCAGATATATGGTCGACTGAGTAGCGCAATACACGCAGCACATGTCTAATTTAAGAAATAGTTGTTTTGGTATCAGTTTTTAAGACTGCACACAAAATATCATTAGGTGAAACACCCTTTTTGGCGTCGTGGTTGTAGTTATTATCATGTACATCGCAAATTAATTTTTAAGGTAAATAAGTTATCGGAGTAAAACCATAAGTTATAGCTCATCCAGCTACTATTAGAAGCTGCAGATGTTATCTGTTATAGTAGAAATCGCCCATTCGCCATTGTCTAACAAGTTATGAAGGGGATGGGGGTAATTTTTACAGTTGCGCGCTTTGTCCTGCGCGATTTTGTCGGGGTTATTACTGCGCGCTTTTGTCGGGGTTATTACTGCGCGCTTTTGTCGGGGTTATTACTGCGCGCTTTTGTCGGGGCTATTATTGCGCGCATTAGTCTGTGCGCTTTTGTCGGGGTTGTCATTGAGTGGATTAGTCTATACGCCTTTGTCGGGGTTATTATTGCGCGCATTAGTCTGTGCGCTTTTGGCCCTCGCGCTTTTGTCGGGGTTATTATTGCGCGCTTTTGTCGGGGTTATTACTGCGCGCTTTTGTCGGGGCTATTATTGCGCGCATTAGTCTGTGCGCTTTTGTCGGGGTTGTCATTGAGTGCATTAGTCTGTACGCCTTTGTCGGGGTTATTATTGCGCGCATTAGTCTGTGCGCTTTTGGCCCTCGCGCTTTTGTCGGGGTTATTATTGCGCGCATTTATTCTACACGCTTTTGTGAAGGCGCCACTAGATTAGATTAGATTAGATTAGATAGGTAGGAGAGAATGATTAGCATCGAGTGACATCTTATCTCGTATAATTGGTTTTGTGGTACATATATTATATTTGTTCAGTTTTGTTTTTATTAGGCCTACATGTATCTCAAAAGGTACGTTTAACCAATCAAATATTGAATTATTAAAAGAGTAAACTAAAAATGTTGCTTTCTTCTCATTGGGTGCATCCATCGTCAACTCAACATTTCTACAACTCCCACAAAAGTGAAGTCGCGGGAACCAGCTTATTCACAGGCGCAATCGTAAATGACGCCACGCGCCTAAGGGAGGAAGGTCACACATTTATGACGATGTATGACGAGGGGGAGAAGGGATGGAGGAAATGTCACACAAATATCAAATTAAAAACTTTCACTCGATTAAACAAGTTCCACTTAACTACACAGTATTGTTACCACAGTTTAACAACACTAATTATGATTATTGCCAGTGCTTAAAGTGTAAAAAAGAAGTGCCTGGACGCTAGGGGAGCCGTCCATAAATGACGTCACGCAGTTTTGAACGATTATTGACCCATCCCCTTCGTTACACGTCGTCACAAATGCTACGACCCCCACAAATATGGCGTCACATGGTCCTGACCCCCAAAAAATCAAACCAGATGTCCAGAATGTAATGCAAGTTTCTTATAATTATCAAAACATTTAATTGTAACTATAAAATATTTCAAATTATAATAGTGGAAGGAAGATAAATGGAGAAATTAAGTAGCCAATAATGATTACAATCTTATGCATTCCTCAGGATAAAAGCATATCATGATCATAATTAGTGTTGCTTAATTGTGGTAACAACTTCTGCTAATTAAGTTTAAATGAGTGTAAGTTTTTAAATAAAATAACGTGTTTTGATGTGATGATGTGACGTCACATTTCGTCGACCCCCCTCTCCTCCTTGTCACGCATCGTCACAAATTTGTGACCCCTCCCAACAGGCGCGTGACGTCATTTATGGACGGCCCCTAGTGTCAAAAAGTTAAGAACTGAAGATTGCAAAGACAGAGCACCAACATATTAAGTCGACGACATATGGTTCGTGCGCTGTGGTCCACTGTGTTCGTTAAAATATATGTTGGATTGGTGATTTTAATAATGCTGGAATAGAAGTCGGATGGGTGAACGAAATTCTTCCAAAACAGATGCTATTTAGGTAAACATGATGCCTACTGAAATAAAAGTTGGATTATTGAAAAGCATATTTGCCTAAATAGAAGTTGAAGTGACAAATATGGTTCTTGCTGAATCAGAAGCTGGATTTGCAGACATTATTATTATCAATCCAACTTCTATTTAACCAAATACAATGGGCGAAAAATAGAATTTTTTTATCATTCGTTAGGCTTTTTGTCCATCAACCATTATTTAGTCGTCAATTATTTGTTGGTGAAATATTTGTTGTAATTTAAAGCGTAGGCTTACAGAGAATTGCTTTCCTTTGTGAAATTGTCGACAAGGGGCCAGTGGCGCAGGCATCGTTTTGAAAGCTGTGAAAATAAAGTTTGTAAACGCGCGAAGCGCGAAATTTTTTCCTCCTCTGTTTCCTGTTGATTATAACGTACGCATATAGAGGAATTGTAATGTTGCATGGACGCTCATGGACGGCGTCCACGCTCTGCTGGCCAAATAAGTGGCAGGACGGGATCCAGCCTCGAAAATAAGTGCCTGGACGCCGTCCATGACCGTCCAGACACACTTTAAGTCCTGATTATTGCATTCTTAATTTTTCGATTGTTTGCTTTTATGCTGAGGCATCCATTCTGTAACACACAAGCGAGAATCAATAATTAATCCCGCAAAAACACATCAGGCCACAGAGAGATGCTGCACGTCGGTAACGTGGAATAATGGCTGTAAGTCCAAATAAAGGAATGGAGAGAGAGTGCAAACGAACAGCTGGATCTATAGACTTCTTAATAGGCCTGTTAAGAAGCTGGATCTGAATAGAATATCTATTGAACAGGATTTTGAAATCCATGCTCTCCCTATTTATTCCATTAAGAAGCATTTTCTGGGGAGAGGGGTCAGAGGTTTGTGACGTCATATTTGAGGGGCTATGACTTTTGTGACGCATATAACGAGGGGGAGGGGTTTTAACAAAACGTCAAATATTGCGTGACATCATTATATGGAGGCCAATACCATTGGTTAAAAAAGAACATGTGTGGTAAGCATTGAAAAAAACTGATGTTTGAACTTGAATTGCAGCTGTTACATATAGATCATGCATTTCCATAAGTGCATTTCTGGTTAAGTAACTCTTCAATTAACTTTGGGGGAGGGGACATGTCGAGAGAGTCCACTTGAATAATCTGGGGGTTCCGAATGCCACTAGAGCGATGGGTATGATACCCCAAAGGGCTCTGTGTCTATAGTCCGAAGGTTAGATAGTCCGAAGATTGCATGGCGATCAGTCGATAGGTGATAAGATTGTGGTTTTAATGGTAGCTGGATTGATGAAAAGAATTGTTTGGCTAGAAGCTGGATTGCACCATTCTTTTCATTCATCCAGCTTCCACTGAGGCATGATTCTTTTCATATCAATCCGGCTCCCAGCTTTACACATTCTTTTCATCAATTAATCCAGCTTCTAGTTAATGTCGGAGTATAGAACTTTCAGACTATCGAACCTTCGGATTATCGAGCGAACATCACCCCAACCCACTGACTGCGGCATATATACCATTCATTTTAAAGCGCTCTTGTAGCATAACGGCTGCGTTACGCCGCTCTAGAAATCGTCCGTTTAATAATAATAATAATAATAATGCACAGTAAAAACCTGCAGCGATTTTGAAACACTGCTGTATAGTTGCGCTGCACGGGCAAGTCACGACAGTTTAGGCTTAAAGGGCCATGAAGAAAAAGCCCTTATATCAACATTTTTATTTTTAAAAAACATTCATCAGAGATCTGAACAGAAACATGGAATGACCTATGAAGTTCCAGACCTCATGTAAAAGTAAAAACCAAGTTTTCCTGAAATCTTAATGTTGTCTAGTTCTAAATTGCATGCTCCAAGTGAGTTTATCATGGTGTTTTCCTCAGTATGTCTGGAAACCAATGTATACAGTATAATAATGCAAACTCAGTAAATGACAAATCTTGAACATTAGAAACACAAAAATTAATTCCTCATTCATTAACACAAGCCACTTATAAAAAGTGGCAAGCAGAGAAAGTAATCTGCCACAGTCCAAAATGCTAGATTACGTACAGTCATTGCGTATTGACTTGAATTTAAATATACCATAACAAGAAAGCCAAATGAAACAGTTAAACATTGTAAAGTTCTTTTTAAACAAGATACATTCATTGACACAAAAGAAATGAAAAAATGTACAACTCGGTCAAATGAACGATTTCTAGCGAAGGCAACGTTGTATCGTGCATAGATAGGCAAATGCAATGCTTTAGAATCTCATATCATAAATCTCTGTTTGAGAAGACTGGGCTTATTTTACATTAGCAACGACCAAATTATGCAAAGCAGTTATGTTACAAGTCCAATACCCATGGAAAAAGCTACCTCAAATCTAGGCACCTTCTTGCAAACTATAAAATTGTTGCAAAAGATTACTGTAATGTCACACTATATTCTAACTCTCCCACTGTTCGCACTCTGGCTGTGCCAATCAAAAGCCTGGATAAAGGAGTAGCACAACACTAATGATCTTTGTTATCACACAGTGTCATTACACAGTCACTACCACCACCATATTCTATTTTCTCGACTATAATACAACTTGAACAGACTAAATGTAAACTAAATCTTAAACTTAACCCTTTAATGATGAGTTTGTACTAAAAGTGAGTGGGAAACCAATGCAGCTCATCGTTAAAGGCATACATGGACTCCTGCCAACCACTCATGGACAGGTCAGGTTTTACCCACCAACCACCTGCAGTTAAATTATCAGATGAATTCCCAGTATGTTAATTCATTGATGACTAAACTAACACTTAAGTTCCTGCAATGGTAATTGGTAACCTACAAAGCACCCCTTGCACGTCAACTTATCAGAAGTGGTTCCAGCCCAAAAGTCGAAGAACAGTAAAAGGTGACATCCTGTACAGCATAGGACTTTCCAAGCGTTTGAGCAAACAGAGGAATATTGCTGGAATTCGAGCTAAATAAATTATGATTAAAATTATAACTGGATTACGATTAGTTCTTACAGTAACTCCTCAGAAATTTGGCCCAAAAGCCCATAGCATTATTCATCTGATGTGCTAACATAACAAATGTAAACCAATCCGGTTGTCAACAGGATCCAATTGCTAACATACCAACTTATTTTGGTATTATACTAGTTACCGAAACTGGATGGAGAGCTGAATGTGCAGCAGATGTTGTGAGAATGGGGTTACATTGAAAATTCATTCAGTCACAAACTTATAGGGACACAACACAGTAGTACAGTGTAGAGCTGTACGGATACATTGGCAGCACTCATAATCGGCGCCAATTATAGAGATATCGGCGGTATCGGTAAGATAATCGGTGCCGATATTAAAATTTTTTTAAACAAATTTATAATATTATTTTCATCTTAAAGAGCAAATTACGACAGCAACATCATTGGGTCTGTGAAGGACAGCATTCAGTTCCGTTCCCATAGTGTATGGCTTCAGAAGTTCAGACCACCCAGTAGGCATTGGGCTAATATAGACAGTGGGAAAGCTGTTGTGCAGAGTGAGTCTGCTTAATTACCCTGGGCACAGTTGTCATTTCTGCTGGCCGGTTTTTTCGGCCAAAGTGCAGGTCGTAAAAATGGCTTTGGTGTCCAGTTACGTAGATAGGCCTATCTCTTTTCTCTCCTCTCTCACGCAAGGTCGATAGCGGGCGGTGTGTCTAATCTGTATTGGCTGCCTAGGATTAGTCCCAAACTACATGTATACCTCTCCTACGGAGCAAGTGTTTTGCTTGTATCACAACAATAGGCAGTAGCAGTAGGTCTATCTTTTGGAACCGGACATCTTGGGAAACACAATGAAATAATCGGTTACATAATCAGGTATCGGCAAATGAATAATCGGCAATAATTGGTATTGGCATAATTGGCAATAAGTGATATCGGTACAGCTCTAGTACAGCGTTGAATAAACTGATTCAGTTTGTTCCATGATGTGAAAAGTTGACAATAACGACTGCACAAAGCTAAGTTCATAATCATTCAGAAAGGATAAAACCCCAAAAATAAATAAAAGATTAAATCTAACATGTTAAGCAGCAGTAATAAGTTATTAATACAATAACTGCACGAAATACATTATTAACACAATTACCGTACACAAAGCAGGTAAACAGAAATAAATTCATAGAATTAAAGCTCTCTGATTAACGATCTACTAAGATAAAATTACGCACTTCTTCTGTGAAAGACGGTGGCCAACCACGCTTAAGAAATCTGGTGTAATGAGGAACAGTTGCAGGTTGAGTTTAATACAGGCATTTAGAATTTAAAAACTATCCATGTGCACAGAAAACAAGTCATGTGATTTTGGCTGGTTGTAAAACATATAAAATCCCAAAACACGAATTAAGAGACTGATATCTGGAATGTAAAGGAGGCACTATTATCTAGAACAAGATGCTACAATGAGGTGCTATATAAATTGTCAGATAGATACACTGACAAAATACTCGAATTGTCTTTTTCGGCTGATTGCTAATGACGAAACATTTCCAAGGTGTACAAATGAACTCTTGTTATACTTTCTTGCCAACAATAGTTCTTAAAGAACTACAAACAAAGGAACCGTTATTCAATTGGCAATCTTATTGCTCAGGAGGCACAAGACTTTCTTAAGACATCTGGCAATGCCATGATCATCTAATACAGAGAATTCATCGCCTTCTGCAGAAAACATTGGTTTAAAGTCGGTTGTAGCAAGTCACATACACCATTTCTGTGGTTGATGTTCGTCAGCCAGTCTGACAGTCTGGTGTCTCTTAAGTCAATGAGACAAATAGCTATTATTAATCCCAATGGCAACAGATGGTGTCCTTCATGCAGCCATTACATTACATTGAAATAATAACACATTTGTTTAATTGGTTGAACCACGGTTATATTGCTCAACTTGAATTACTCATTGCCAGAAAAGTATCACAGCAACATTTGCAGACAATTAAAAAATCAGCAATATCACGATCAATTATTTATCCACAGTGACGAAACATAATTGAGGATTCAATCATACTTTATCATAGTTTAAATATATCACAAAGCAGCCTGTGGCACGGATGAAAGCTCGTAGAACAGTATGTACGCTTCGTCAGCAGAAACAGCTCTTGACTCTGGAATGAATGCAACTTTGTCGTCGTCATAGAAATACCACTGACCAGTGTGTCGGCTCTTTGCTGTTGCTGTATAGTGTCCACTGGACACTGATCCATAGTGATTGCAGACAGCGTAGAGGTCATACACTGCCCTGCCTGACGCTGACGAACATCAACCACAGAAATGTCATATATACATGTATATAGCAAAACTCTTTCTGGTGATTGTATCATTAGTGTAACAACAATGGCATGGTGGCCAAGCAGTTAGAGCGGTCGGCCCCTAACACTCAGTGTGCGCTGAATGAGCGGGTTAGATCCTCGTCCGGGGCGTCACTGTGTAATGACCTTGAGCAAGTCCTTCGCACACAATTGCTCTGCATTACAACTGCAGTTGCGCCATCGAGGCATGTGCGCACTTCTGAACTTAAGTGTAAGAAGGGCGATATCAAACAACAGTCGTATTGTATTGTATAACAATCATTATTACATTATCTGCATTAAATAACTAGAACTATTATTACTAAATACTACTGGTTGCTGGAACACAACCTCTAGGTCATCATTTTCTTGTATGCTTTTCTGCATCTGAATCTGTATATCCGCAGGCAGTCGTCAGTTCACCATGGACCTCATATAGCGAGTAAATGCACCTCAGATAGATATGCCATCTGTGGAAATGCTCCAGCTGGGAGAGTTCTCTAACGACTGGCTATCAACATCTCAGTTCAGGTGTTGACATTGAGATCCAGCAGCACTAGGGAACCTCTGAGTGCACTATGGTCAAGCACTGGAAGGATTGACCTTTGGAGAGCATCACCACATGCTGCACTCAGTTGCTTTGTATCGTTTCTAACATTTGGCACAATCAGGACCAGGGACTCTGAATGCATGTCATACATATGTATACACACATATCTATGCATACAAATGTGTGTATACAAATGTATGCATGTATGTTTGTATGCATGATGCCCAAGTCAATAACAGAAGTCAGCTGTCTAGCCCAATAACAATTCAACTGCTTAACATTATGCTTCAACTTATTATTGCCATGTCCTGCATGCAATCACTGCAGTTTAAAGATAATAAAAGGAGAATTTAAAAGCTGCAACACAGTTAGGTTTAACTAAAGACGAAGAAAAACTTACATTTATCAGAAGAGGAAAATCGACTTAGGTCAAGAACAGATGGACATCGGACTTTTGTTGTTAGTTTTGAATGACCGAATCTTGTTTTATTGAATCGCTTCAAATCTATTAGACTACAATAAGGAGCTCAAAGGCTTTGTCATGAAAAAGAAGCTAATTTGCACTAATATGTAATGATAATACAATCAACTTAGCAGAATACACTCATCAAACACTCTACCTTATAAGACAAATCTTGCGATATCACGATCAATAAATGCATTTTTAATTGAATCAATTTTAGAAATGGTTTCGTTATTAAGTGGTCTAGATATAACGTGGTCCCTGATAAGGCCTCCAAAGAAAGAGTACTAAAGAATGTGTCTGGTGGGATGAGAAACAACACAATCAATCTAGGAAAGTCAATAAATTGTCAGAAATCTGTTGCAACACAGAACTACAATATTCTACAACTGTCCTACAGCTAACGAAACAAATGTGGGAAATATATCAGATAAATAGTGTAAACCTGAAATGCTTCTTTGTTACGTTTGATGGACATTCTATTTTCCTTTACATTAAACAAATGATAACTCAAGGATACGTAAAATGAGAATTTTTGGAAATCTATGAATTGAGAGTTGTTTGTTTGACTTCTGCTTTTTCTTGCATTTGTCACACATCTAAAATACAGACAAATCGAATTCAGTCAGTGGCAGACTCACAATTTTGCTCTTATATTGTAGTAGTTTAGTTACCCCATTGACTTGCAAAATAAATATAGCATAAGCAACAAATTCTAGCTTCAGTAGAATTTACTGAGGTAAGTAACATAGCCAGCGGAGAAATATCTGAACTACGAAAGGTACTGGAATAAATAAGCAGGAGAAACTCTCTTATCGACAAATTTATTTGACAATGGCAAGAAGTTAACCAGGTGTATTGTTCATCTCGATAATTCATTTCGATAATTTATATAGCGCCTCTTCAAGGGAAACTACTCAGAGGTGCTCCCAGCCCAGCCCACCAGCTATGGCCAAAAAGAAACGACTTTAGCAGTTTACAAAAGGTAGGTAGATCATTGTAAGGGGAAGATGGAGGGCAACCGGCAGCCCATTCCAGGTGGATGGACCAACCACTGAGAAAGCTCGACGCAGCAGTAGCGACGAGTGGGCCCTGGACACCAGAAGCTTGCCTTTAGCAGATGACTGTTCAACTTTTCTAACACGAAAATGAAAGGCATGATCGAAGATAACAGACAGTGAATCATTTCAGTGTTAGATTAGAAAAAAATCACTTTGTGTTGGCCTGTTTCTTTCCAATTTTTAACAAAGTGATGAAATGTACTTTGAAGAAATAAACAAAGGAAATTACTAAACGCATAATACATGACTGAATGAATGAATAACGGTCGTAAGACTCCCATACTGTTCGTTCCTGTCCGTCGAGTTTTTCCTCTTGGCTGTACAATTCAAAGCAGTCTATCAGTGTACTCTCCTGGAATCCATAGCCCTACACATAGGTAAAAAATTCAATCACACAGAAACAAACATAAGAATACTAGCATTACAGCACAGGAATTGAATTTTGTACTCAGCAGGTGCACTTCTTTGCCCCTGAAAATCACCCCATCACGAGTGTTCTGTTTGGTAAGTGCTCTGAGTGAGCTCATGGTTCTGAAACAAACGTGCCTGACTTCTGCATAGTAAATTTAGCACAACCTTCAGATGAAAAAAGTGTAAATGGTGGCTGTGGTCATATGGAGTGTTGGCAAATTAAGCAATTCAAAACTATAAATATCCAGATATCGGGATTTAAAGCAAATCGTATACTGAAAATGGTCAACATTCAGTAAAAATGTTCATATTGACAGTGTGTTCCGTTCGCAAGTCACTCTTGGGACAAGCAGAACATTTTTCACCTTATAGCTTAGATACACGATAAATAAATGATTGGCACATTCTTAAAAACACAACAGATCTTAATTTCTTTGGAGAACTGCACAACAGTTCTTCATGCACAATTTACTCTTCATCTTTCTGGGGAGCTTCTATAGAATTATAATAACACAAATGGGGTACCTTAATTTGACATTGGAAAATTCACAGTTAAGTACTTTGAATTTAAACAATTTTGTAATTAACAACTAGAGCAGACAGAACCAATTATTTCAGCCAAAATTTCCAAAAAAAAAGATGGCATTGTCATATTTTGATTTCTATGGTTCAATAATCATTATATTCTGTGATAGCAAATGACTTACAAAGAATTTGAAAGAGAATTATGTAAATGAATATCCTGCCGTCTCAAGAAATAAATTAAGTTTTTGCCAACCAGACAAAATGATGTTTCAATTAAACCCACCACTATTCTAATACAAATGAAAACAGAACGATGTTCAGAAAGGAAGAGACAAGTAATAGAATAAACAGAACACCGACGTAAAACAGATCACTTTTTAAATGCTTCTCAAATACTCTACATTCCGTCAAATCCTATAAGAGGCAAATATTCTCACTCTTTTGATTGGCAAGGAAAGACCCAAACATGGGTCAAACGTGTTGGAAGTGTGTCCGCATTCACCGCATTTCAATTGGCTTCTAAGCTGACCCATAAATAGATCTACAACAAGTTTTACAAATCGATTAAAACAAGCAGATAGCACACCAAATTAATCAAATCCAATACACATCTCATAAGCTATTATTACTCATCAAAATATTCAACTATAATAAAATTATAACAGCAAAGAATTCAATTGCAAATGAGAACATTACATGTGTAACTGCAATACAATGCTCAAATGCAATATACAGTTAGACATGTTTGGAACATTTCCCACCTACCAAGCATATGGTCTTAGAAGCAAGCTTAGGGACTCAACAACTATATCTTTGTTCATTCTTTATTGCTGAACTCATTCTCTTAACCAGAGATCACATATAATTAAGTTGTTACATTACATTAATTATATTGAAACCAAGGACAGATACAGAAGTTTTGAAAACGGTCAAACTTTCTGGACAAAACAATAACAATATTAGTGCTACATAAATTTTAATGATATATTCACATCGGTTGCCATGTTACTCAAACCTTTAGACTTGTCCTTGTCTAAAGCTAATTGGCAAGTTTGCACAATTTACACAAACTGAGAAATGAAACTGTTTACATGCACAGCTCAACAATCTAAAAAATTAATAGAATGTGAAACAATACCTGTGACGATACTATTTTCATGTTTAAGATATTGTTCCCATAACCTGTCCGCTTTTTCGGTACTACTAAATAAACAAAATAATACAAAAATACTAACGTTAAAAAAATGAAAATGAAACAATAAGGAGTAAAAAGCAATACTTTTCTATTTTCCATAATTATAGAGGTAGAAAGTCACAGAAATAACTGCATACATGAAATAGATTTTCATGTCCATCTTTATAATATCACTAATCTACTACTGAGGTCATAACGTCACAAATCATACAACATAAAATAAAACTAATGTAAATCACAAAAATCCATTAAAACAAATGCACAGTATTAGAACCTAGCGAATTGAGCCACAATTTAAGTCCACCAGAGTGTTATGTACAACAATTGATATACATCAAATGGCAGATTTCATGAAAGGTAAGTTCAATATAAAACAGACCAATTTTGAAGCTCTAGAATCAAGTTACAGATAGATAATAGTATGTAATGAAGCTCAGATGAACTGCTACAAAGTCTGTCTTTGGTAACTATATCCTGCCTATAATATACTACAACAACACAGTATACAAGTCTATCGATTTTAATGTAACTCAATGGTACTTCAGTTGAACAACCCAACACCCAATGGACAGCAACAAAAACAGAACTCTGCAATTGACTTATTGTCAGTTAAGAACCTAAGCAAATAAAATTGAATGAATAAGATGAAATGCACCTCATGCCTTCTGTATCAACAGCGCCATTTGACTCCGATTTGTTGAGGTGAACACGATTTAAATTTTCACTGAGGCGTTGCAAAAGAAACATGAGGAACTCCTGAGCATCATGTTGACTGCAAAACAGACTTTTATTGATCAACTGAAAATGTGGCAAATTCCTTTTTGAGAGAAATTATAGAGACTAACAATAACGACACCTTAAAAGCTTTTAATTCATACAAGGTTGCTGCAAACCAATGTAACCAAATGATCTTCTGCACTTAAATTCCTAAACCATTCTTGATTCTCTGTTTCCTAGGCAGATTCGTACATCAAATGTCGCCAATCATCGCATTTTCTGGTTCTCTCCTTCAACTTGTTCCTGTATCACGGAGTACAAAAAATTCATTTTTGATCTTTCTCTTGTTTTGCTCCACTCCATTCTTTCCACCAAAACGGCACGGTGGCTGATCGGTTAGAGCGGTCAGCCCATAACGTTCAGTGTGCGCTGAGTGAGCGGGTTCGACCCTCGTCTGAGGCATCAGTCACTGTGTAGGGACCTTGAGCAAGTCCTTTACGAACAATTGCTGTGCAATACAACTGCAATTGCGCTGTTGAGGCATATGCACTTCTGAGCAAAAGATGTTGGACGCAGGGCGATATCAAATTTCAAGAATTTCAATTTAAGTCAAATATAGTTGTCAGGAGAGAGTCTTTCCATAATACGAAACACCAGTAGAAATATTTATTTAGTCAAATATCTTAAAGTTAGAATGGACGATCTCTATGTCGAGTTTAAGGAAAGAGTAAAGCTAACCTATATCCTGCAAATGATTTTGCACTTAATCCAATCTCATAACGGAAGTTATCTGGAGGAACTGCGTGGTGTGCATTCCACAGGGCACGCATCACCTCAGTAAATGCTGTAGAATTACACAAAATAAACTGAAAAAGTCAAGAAAACATTAAGAAACAATAACATCCTACTATTCATGCAGGCACAGTCCTAGAGAAGTCGGACCAACAGCTGATGAGCAACGTCAATGAATAAATGTTTTAAATCATCTTTTCCCTTCTGGCTAGGATTAGTCCCTCACTGAGGAGAAGTTAGCCGGTGAATAAGTGTTTTAAGTCTTTTCCTTTCTGGCTAGGATTAGTCACTTGCTGGGGAGGAGTTAGCTGGTGAATAAATGTATTAAATCCCTCATGATAACAAGAGTGTGTGCACAGTTTTGCATCTTCTCAAGAGATATCTACACGAAGAAGGACAGAACATGTCAATGTACTTAATATGGTCTTCTAACTACCTTATATGCTCAATTAATAAGGACCATCACAGTTTATAGAACAACAATTGTCAGTTACAATTTCTCTAACTTCAGTCCATCAGCATTTGTTTTCTGAGCACAAGCGAACATAGACATTAAAACTACTGTCGCATGATATCATACTACTGATCCCTCAGTGATGCCTTGCAACATATTGATTGCATCAGTACAAAATACACCCAGATAAAATTCTAATCCAACAGAAAGGACCTAATGTGTTAAGTAGTTCTAAGCAACCAAGAAATTATTTCCATAGAAACACAAACAGCAGCCGACCTGTGACAAGATACCAGTAACGAGACGAAGCAACGTCTCTCTCGTAATTCTTATTCAGAAAGTAGTTTACAAACGGACGAGTGTTGGCAAGGCATTGCAAGACACTATTCATGAAACACTGCAGAAAAGCCAAGAACAACACCTACATACAAGCATGTTCAACAAACCATTCAATGTATTAGTATACACTAAACATGTTCTATCGTTATTAGATCCTGTAACAAGCATTGCACATGTCTATCATACATCCACAAAAGGTGTGAGTTATTAAGGCAAACACAAACCACGTGCATTGCCAGCAAATCTGTGAAGTAAGGCAACATATGGCAACCTATGAGCAATTCCTTCATTTATTGCAGCCTCTTTCAACAAAAGTCCTCATAAGCATGCTCTCAAACTACAGATCAGAAAAACATGACAACAGCAGTCCAACATCTGGAAAAGCACTCCTAATCAATCAATCGATGCAATTTATATAGCGCCTCTTCAAGATAACTATTCAGAGGCACTCCTGACCAAGGTCTGGTCAATAATCGTCAATGAGTGGAAAAGGAACAGAGCAATTCATAAATTGACAATGAGAGGAGTAATTAACATCTTGAACACAAATCATACAGTATGAGAACTGATGAGTTTTCACATAACATCTTAACTCATTTTTTTAGGAATTTATTTAAAGCTCCTAGATTCAACACAGAATTGATGTCAAGGTCTTATAAAGCATTTAATACTTTTTACACTCAATGGAAGATTTATATGGCTATCAGAATTGGATCTCTTTCATGCTTCACTGCTCATTGCCAAAAGGATGAATGGTTGGTTACTTGGTAATAGGAAAAGGTGACCCAGTGCACAGGGTACACCACAAGAACCGTCCTAAGACATTTAGGCACCAGGCAGCCAAAACTAACAAAGCAGGAAATGGTTCATAACCTAAATATCATAATGAAAATATCATCGAATATTGTCATTGCGACATAGCTTTGCTCGTTGTACAAACACACGCACACACAATACACACAAGGAAATCCAACGGACACACACACACACACTCTCACCACAACCGATCCTAACCCACAACATTTAACTCCTCCATTTCATCCACTTTAAAGTAATAACTACTTCATCATAGAACCCAAAAACATCTCCATCTGAGTATTGATCAGTTATTACTACTGTATTAGACCAGAAGTGATTGTTTATTTGTTTCTCTGTCTGTCTGCTATTTTGCCAGGAGGAATCACTTGTTAAAAAGCATATGGTTTCAAAATATACCAACATATGGTAGACGACATTGCAGTGGCTTTCATTTGTATATTAAAGGCTTTTTTTATTGTCTAGCATAATCATAATCTGTTACAATGTCTGTTGCTTAGTAACGGTTGGTTATGGTTATGGCTATGGTTATTGCAATCATAAATCTGAATCTCTTCAAATGAAAGTAATCATACATAGATGCTTGAACCACAATTCCAACTGATACTAAAGTTCACTGAAAACAAAAGTTAGTCAGTAAGCAAGTAGTGCTCAGATAAACAGAAATCACAACTGACAGGATCCTGAACACAGATATTCGTCCAGATATTACAGATTACATCATGTGCTGTGCAATGATAAGATCATCAAGATCACCATCAATTCTAAATCAGACAATCTCTTTGGAGTAAGAAACACAAAGGTCATGACCTAAGACAGATTTTCTGCTTAAGAGCATGTGAAGTGGACAGCAGTACAAAGTCTTTAAAGAGTTGGCAAACTCAAAATCCACAAGTGAGTATTAAGAATGACTAAATCACTCTTTAAGTTGCAGTGTCTTCTGTGGTTTCATTTTTATGAATTTCCATCACATAAATGTCACCAGCCAGAAACCTAACTTACACCACCGGAATGTACTTCTGTTGTATAAAATTCCATTTAAACTATTTCTCTATTTAAAATAGTAAATGCTATTGATAATTGCAAACTCCAGAGGTACCTGATCTCAAAAATCTTACTAATTCTGATGAAAAATGGCATAAAAAGATCAAAATAGAATGCAGTATTTTACCACAATCAGCAACACGAAATAATAGCAACAGTCAGAAGAAATTTACATTTTGCTACTTACAGTATTTCCCAAATTCAAAAGACCAACACAATGTCCAGTTATCTAGAACAATGAGAAAAGAATTGTAAAATAATTTATTTACCAGTTATTAAAATAACATTACCTTTTATTGCTGCTACATGGAATTATTTCATTATTTTTTCACTTTCATCTTCAAATTTTCATATTCATAAAATACTTCAATCGACACATCAAACAAAAAATGAATCCCAAATGAAATGCATTATAAGGAAAAATATAAAAAACAACAAGAAAAGAACAAGCGACAAACACATATTAAATACTGGAACACATGTCAGCAGTATAACTGAATTTAGGTGAACTGCTTGGTGGTCCATGTGTTCCAGTGGTTTAACCTGCAGAACCATTAAAGTCAGAAAAGATCATGGAAAATGCCTCATGGAAAGTAAAATCAAATAGCATGGATTTGATTGTGGAACGAAGTTAACAACCAACCTGAAAAAAGACTATCCAAAGCAGTGGCAATGAGTCAATCATTCCACTCATCCACATGATGAAAAAAAAATTTAGATATCACTGAGAAAAAAATCCAAAAGTTGTTCGAATGAATATGGAAAGCGACTGTACAAGCAAAAAGTATGAAATTCACTGAACAAACTCTGAATAAATATCAAAAATTGTGTTGCATTTAAGTATTAAAAAGTGCCTCTAGTAGGGTGAACCGTTCGGAAGCACTGCCTGTGAGCAAGACCACGTGAGAAAAAGTAGGTTTTGAGGATAAAAAGAGGATGTGATACTGCAAGATAGAATTTTAGAGCTAACAGACGGAGGTAGCGCATTCGACAGAGAGGGACCGATTGAAGCAAAAGATCGAGACTGAGCCATAGCTGTTCTAGTTTGAGGAACCAAAAGGTCAAATCTATTAAAAGAGCAAAGAGCTGAAATCAGATTTCTGAGACAGTTTGCCAACATGATGAATGCCATTGCTAAAATAGAACCTGATCAAAGGTGCACTCACACCCAAACACCACAGACCCTATAATTTTAAAAAACCTTACCAGCGTTCTGTTACTGCGCCTTCCTGTGTTGTTATCACCAATGCGTCCTCCATACACAGCTTCATCCTCGCTATCATCGTCTACATGTCCAGTGGAAGAGAGATCGTACTGGCTGCGACTCTTATTCTTCAACTGATTTCCTGCTCCCTGCACAAAATAAGACTTCGCGCCACTGTTCTGAATATATCCATAGCCAGAATTATATGATGACTGACTGTCCTTGGTAACTGTTGGCAGACTTCTGTACGAGCTGAACTGAACGTCATTTTTATGACTTGAAGCATAAGCACCACTGGAAAATCTATCTGTCCGCCAAACACCCCCACCGCCTTTGTGGTTCAGCAATGACAAGGAGGAATAATTAGATGGTGTTCCACCAATGTATCTGGATGAACTTGGCTTATTGACAATACGGTTTTCATAATTCAAGTCATTCCTTCCTGAAATTTGGATGGACCGAAATGTCACTGGTGCTTTACTTATAGGAATGTTATAATCTTCAGGATAATATGACATCTTGCTAACACTTCAGGATTTAGTGCTGTAAAAAAATACAAATCATTTATTAAATTGTAGCAGACAAAGTCAATTATTTTTAAAGAAAGGTCTTGTAAATTAGATTATAAAAGAACCTAAGAAAAATGACATTCGGTCGACATGTATCCATTACTCAGTCCAAACCTTATAAAATAACCTCAGAGTTGATATATGAGATAACTTATGGCTACTGTTAGTCAAGTCCAGTATTAGCAAAACAGACTACAATTAAGATTTATATCATCAATAACACAATTGGGTTGGTGGTAATGGCAGTGGTAGCTGCAGTTTAACGACACTGTGTGATATCAAAGATCATTAGCGTCGCCCTCCTCCTTTATTCAGGCTTGGGACTGGCACTGCCTGAGTTCTTGCAGCGACGAAGTTTTCACAATTGGGTTATGTTGAGAGACATTATAAAGTGCAGTAGTATTTTCTTTGAGTTCACAAACAAGAGGAGTTCTTTAAACTAACAATAGGCAGCTCTGTCAGATCAAGATCATTCTCCTTGTAGACTTATCTTCCCAAGACAACGTCTGTTTGATACACTTATCGGTAAAATATAATAAAATATAGTTTTAGCATAGGTAATTATTATTGAATGTTCAGTTAATATAAACACTACATAGAATGTTTTAGTTTATGAATATAGAAGCTGGATGTGATAAACAGAATCATACATAAACAGAAGCTGGATTTGATAAACAGAATCATACATAAACAGAAGCTGGATTTGATAAACAGAATCATACATAAACAGAAGCTGGATGTGATGAAAAACTCCTGATTAAGTAGAAGCGGATGTGATGAAAAGAATTCTGTTCAAATGCAGGGTAGCTGGATTGATGAAAAGAATTGTGTTTAAATGGAAACTGGATGTGATGAAAAGTATCATGCCAAAGTATAAGCTGGATGTGATGAAAAGAATAACACATAAATAGAAGCTGGATGTGATGAAAGTAAATGCGCATGTAGCCTGGCATCAAGCACACGCAGAATAATTACCTACGCTAAAACCATATTTTATCCACTTATCTATATACAGTTTGATTGGTGTAACGATTGACATACACACATTTGAAATATATCTCTGTCTTAGCTTCAAAATGATCACACAAGATATGAATAAGACAGGTCATGCATCGGTAATTTATGGTTTTAGCGTCCGAAGAAATGAATGCATGGTTTACGTCACAAGTGAGACAGACTATCAAATAATACACAAATATCAAATAATCAGCTTCTATTTAAGCATTATTATTTTAATCGATTCAGCTTCCATTTTAGTGTATTTCTTTTCATCAATCGAGTCTTAGCGCGTACACGACTTTGTTTACATCTGTCGCATTGACACTAAAATACACTTTTACGAAAAGAAATAAATGGAAGCTGAATCGAAGAAAAGTATCATATCTCTAATTAGAAGCTGGATTTACGAGATGAATTCTGCTGTTTTGGGACAGTTCTGCGTTTTTAAATTTTTGGGACGGTAAAACCATAAATTACCCACTCATCTTAATCATTCTAATCTATATCAAACCTAATCTAAAAATGTACACAGCGTGCGCTGTCATCAAATATTTTTACCTTTAAGTTGACTTAGCACCAAAAAATCAGAGTAAACTGAGATTTGACGATGTTCTTAGATATTCACAAGACGCCGCAAATTAAAATTGATATACGCTCCGTATTTCTTTCAAATACAAATTAATGCTCTCGGTGTTCGTGAGCCAACGCCTTACGCCTTTTTTCACGCTCTAATAATCGAGCAGGCTCGTAAATGCCGATCGTCATTGAATATTAACGAATCTAAGCATAGATGACATCCCACAACTTGTATTGTTAAAGTTCTACATTGAAACTTTATACTAAACTTTAAACCTTCTAAATAGTTAGAAATAACTAGAAATAAACATAGACAGCAATGCAACTGTCAGTAAGCGCATTAAACGTAAACATTTTCCCTATCTTAACATAGCTCGAAGTCCATAGCAACTGTGATTTAGGCTAGTTAGCTGATGCTTCTCTGCTAAAAATGTTGTAGCGCATTACATTATTTGGAAAATTACAATCAATCACTAACTAGTAGACAACTTATCGACAAGCCTAATACAAGCAGATCTTGCGTAGTTCAAACAGTTGCAACAAGAATTTAAAAACTTTCTATTTGGGTTTTCTCCGATTTTCTACCTGCATATTTGACTGGTCCCACAAGCAATTCTTGTATTTTTCAAAAATGAAGCTTTGTAAACTGGTTACATTTTTTGATAAGATTTTGTAGTCTAGAGATAAATAATGACGCAGCGAAATCCTCGGAATCTGTTTTCCTTAAATTGTTGACATTTTCTAATATTGTAATTAAGCCGAGTCTTTTTAGGAAACAATTCGAATTCTGAATTGCATTAAATCATGCGAAAAGAAAGTGTTTAGGCGCTACAAAATAGTATTTCATCAATTTCTGTGTTCTCGCGAGAACAAATACTGCGAGACATCTTGTACGGAAGAAATTTTTAAAGTAATCTTTATAGAGCATGGATAACACACAAGATTATGGGTTTCCTATTGATAATAGTGTTAAAGGTATATATTTCAAATTAAAATATTTTGTGAAGTTTGAGTTTAAATAACCCACCATGCCTTAATGACGACTGATCGTACCGAGCGCAGCACCTAAGAGGGTTGTGGTGGACTTCGGTGCGGTGGCGTGGCGCTTCGTACAGAGATAATTGTGATGTAATTATTGCAATAGTACTCATGACTAAACAACATGGCATACAATGTAAATCGTATTCGAATTTCATACCGAAAACGTTAAACAGGAATATCCATGTGCACTTTGGAACACAATCACTTTGAAAAACGAATATGACATTTATTTGGCACTAAATAATTTACGGCGGACATGTAAAATTATAATAAATAATACGATTTTTACATTTGATAATTGATTGTTGCAATTCACATTTCACGTCGAGTTTTGCCTACTGGTGATTTGCTGTAGACGCGTCATATACTATAGATTTGATAACCGATCAGAAATTCTTGGAAAAGTTCTAGACATATCAGTGTATGTAATTAAATGCACTGTGCTGTAACTAAACTCACAGGTGACGGCAATAATGAGACCATTCGCTTTTAATGGTGCCAAATAACTTATATAACTAACAGGTTGTGGCTTGGCTTGAACAGTAATGAATACTGCCCACATGCTTGTCTTTACTCACCCTTCGAACTCAAATACAGCACTCCTTTCTGCAGACATTTGCTGTGAGCTTTCGAGTGCAATTGTGCCACTTTCCAACTCTGCCATGATGAGTACAAAGCCATAAAAGCAGCAGGAAGTGGAGTGACAACGCATGGACCATGGTCATAGTCAATGATAAGAAAAACAGTTGCTAATACTTCTTGTCCTAGACTGCCTCTGATGGGGATTAATAACATTCAACTAGATGCCCAGAAGTTGACTCAAGATCTACTTGCTATCTGTCCATTATAGGGCTTCGATCTGGAATTTTATGGAAACCTTGTAGAAGTTTAGATTCTCATGGCAGTTGCGCCTAAGAAGAATCTTGGAAAGCCAGTAAATGTTACACAAATTTGTTGGAGTTGGTCTCTATTATTAATACATAAATACCTTTTAAGGTCCTTGTTAGTTAGGTGGCAAGACTACACATGAATGCTATGATATCCAGCACCAGTGAGGGCTGCTGCAATATTTTTTGAACCAATTGCTGGTGTATATACAAAACTTGAACCCGGATGGTAATGTCGGACATTTGCTTGCTGATAATTGGGTAGCAAACAGTCACAAAGCACTTGCAGGGTCATAATGCTTGTGAGAGAGCATCGTGAAAATTCGAACACTCTGAAACTGGACCAGCCCTAGCAGAGGTTGCGAAGCCCAGCAAGGACCACCATACTAAAGTGATGATATGGTTCGAGATCCACTGCTCAAAAGGGAGCCAGCACAGCCATTCAATCAAATTATGAACAACTGTCACTCCTTCTGAATCCTGCTTTTTATCAACAGATTTTGTCATAACCTCAGATGACTTGGGCATATGTGCCCCAAACAAATCTCTAACCATGATGTCCTCTTTAGCCTATTTATAATATAAGCAATTAAACATGTCAATGTGGACATCTTAATTATTAATATGGCTTACACATTCTGTCATTATCCTTTGCCTTATGCACCCATGTGCAAAATCCCAGGAATCTGATCATTTCTCTCATTGCTTACGGAATAATTATATGGACTTACTGGAATTTTAAAGTGAACCTGAAATGTCTGCGTGATGTTGATATTCTGGAGACCGACAAATTCAACTTTTAAAAAACAATGCTCAAATAAACAGGCGCACTCTTCGCATGTAGCCAACAGAGTCCCGCCCACGGTTGAGAGATTTTTTATTATTGTTACTGCATCGAGTTTATATAGGGCCTATTAGGAATGCCAACTTGGGAGCGCTCGCGGCTCAATTCTGGTCGAACAGGCAGTCTTAAGGGCAGTGAAAAATAAAACAAGAGTAGCCGCCAGTTGATGTAGTTGATGAAGCGTGGTAGGAAGCCTATTCCAGGTCGCAGGGCCGAAAGATGACACCATGTTATGAGTTTCTGGTCCATTGTGCACGGAAGACAATGAAGGATAAGCAACAATTGATGCAGCGCAATACTATGATGAACTAGTTTAGTAAAATGAATGAGACGTCAATGTCAGTTTGGCTGCTTTAGCACATACACTAATTTATTCTGTAGCTATTGTTAATCCGGTATCAATCAGTTTGCATAGTGAACCAATAAATATCTTTCTGCAGCAAACATCTTGTTGAACCATGTGTGATTAGTATTCATGATCTGTAGATGTTTATTGTCTTTTTTACATTTTTTATTTAATAGAAGAAAGAGATACTGAGAAAAGTTCCCTTGATGCTTACACATTGAAGGACATGCCTCTCTTTTTTTCACAACCAGATGAAGGTTCTGACAAATCCAATCTCCTGATTGGACTGACAATTGTCAAAGAAATAACCAACAGCAAGGACCATGCTGAAACAAATTCAAGCAACATAAAGATTGAACAGAATACGGAAGTCTTGTCTGTTGGTAAGGAGCGACTGCTTAAACCAGTGAGTACATCGAACATCAAAGCAGAAGTCGCTGCTACATCAGATGCCATTGGGAAGTCAGATAAAAAGGCCATTAACAGGCGGTTTTACAGTTGCGAAGAGTGTGGAAAGCTGGTCGATTACTACAAGTACGACCGTCACATGCGCACTCATACTGGGGAAAAGCCTTACGTCTGTTGCGAATGTCACAAGCAGTTCACTCGAGCAGACATCCTGAGCATCCACATGCGAATACATACTGGCGAAAAGCCATACAAGTGTGCAACATGTGGCATGAGTTTCTCAAGGTCTGATCTTCTGCAGTCACATCTACGTCATCACACTGGTGACCTGCTCAGATGTGACCACTGTGACAAGAAATTCACTCGTCCTGAGCGACTGCGAAGTCACCTGGTTCTGCACACGGGCGAGAAAAGCTTCTCCTGTTCGATCTGCTTGAAAGATTTCTCCCGAGCCGACAATTTACGTACGCACATGAAGGTTCATACTGGGGAAAGATATCATCGAGGCCAGCCGTGTGTCAACTGTGAAGTCGTGTCAGGTCAGTACACTGAAGAGGGTGGATTATTTCCGTGCCACATTTGCAAGAAAGTGTTTCCACTTGCTTGTCGTCTCGCTGCTCACATGTGCCTTCACACGGGGGAGAAACCATTTCCTTGTCATGTCTGCGGAAAATCATTTGCACTTTCGTATCGATTGCTGTTGCACATGCGTACACACACTGGGGAGCGACCGTACCAGTGCAACGAGTGTGGAAAGGCTTTTCCACGCAATCACAATCTCAAACAGCACATGAGAATACACAGCGGAGAGAAGCCGTATCGTTGCGAAGAATGCGGAAAGAGTTACACGCAGTCGAAGACACTGAAAGAGCACATGCGAATACACACCGGTGAAAAGCCGTTCATCTGTCCAACGTGTTCGAAGCAGTTCTCGCGCATCGACAACCTCAAGGTTCATCTTCTGACTCACACGGACAACAAGCGACACATGTGCAGCTTCTGTGGGAAGAAGTACGCCGACCTGCGATGCTTCCAGAAACATGTCCAGTCTCATCAGGAAGGTCGGCCATTAGATTGTACAATGTGTGGCCTTAAGTTTATTAATCAGAAGACACTTAGGAACCATATGAAGTCTCATTTGCCTGCGTCAGGCAGCAGTTCTTCAGTCATAGCAGGAGAGGGCTGCTACATCTGCTCAGTGTGTGGCCAGCAGATGACGGTTCAGGCTTCAACTAACTCTCAGCTGATTCTAATCAAGAACTGTGACTGTTCTAATGGAGTTGTCATGAACTTGTTGACTGGTGAAAGTGTTGAACAGCTCAACAGTGTGGATTGTGCGGTCGGTGATGTCGAAGTGAAAATGGAAAATGTTGAAGTGGAAGACTGTGTTCCTGCCATGGCTTTCACTAACTGACTAAGAATCTAAATGTGTAATAAAATAACATAATAAGTGTTTGAAGTTGTTTTGAAGATGTTTAGTCTGTGTTAGATACTCCAGTTCATCTGTAATGCTTAATCTCTCATAACTTTTCCTGTTGAAAGCTGTGATAGTGTCCTCTGAGACTGTATTAACACCTAAATCATTCCATATGCCCACAACTCTTGCACTGAAGAATTTAGGGTCTTGTGTTGCTTAAATAATTAATTAATTCATGTCTAACAGCATTGCCTATATCCACAATATGCCTTGCTTGGTTCTAGTTAAAAAGCCTATGACTGCACTACCTCCTTTCCATTAATTATCTTGTGGGCTTCAATTAGGTCTCCTCTGCTTCTCCTCTCTAATGTTGTGCATCCACGCCTTTTCAAGTCCTTGTAACTTCAATTAATTATAAATTTTATAGCTATTCTTTGTACTTACAAGCCTTCCATTTCCTATCGATTCAATACATGGACGCAGTGGCCTAACCAGTAATTTTGTACAACCTTATTATTGTATCTGGTGACTATTGTCCTTATCATACGTAAAGTTGAGTTAGCCTTTTTGCTGCTCCAGGATATTACTCCTTAAGGGTTCTGCATTCTTGCAACTTTTTGGCCTGCCTGTTATGAGGTACTTTGTCTAATCTGTTATATAACTTTGTTAAATACAGAATGTTATTGAATTGCAGTTTAAGTAAATGTTTAACAACGCAAAACAAGTCGGTATGAAGCCAGTGTTGCCATGCTTATAGTTAATTTGTGTAATGAATATGCGTTGGTGGAGTATAGACCATTACCTACCATATTTTTTCTTTACCCGGATACCTCCCAATTTCATATTCATCACACTATTGTCTATAGTATGCATTCTTAGCAATAGCAGCCTTGATATTGCTTCTAAGTGAAGTTCACACTTAAAGTATATAGCAGTCCTTTGTATTGAGATCCCTCATATTGTTCCAATATTGCTTTTGAAAAACTACATGTATATAGGAATTTGTGCTCCTACATGACCCCCACAATAGGAGAATTGAAGCTCTGAGTAAACTTTCATCTATTAGGAATTTGAACAAAACAGCCACTGAGGATTTTGATAAGGACTCATCCACATATTAAGTACTCAAAAAAATCGGATTTTTGGACCCCCTTTCCCTGTTGCACCGCCTACATTTCGTGGACTCCCTCCCCTATGCGTACGTACATCTGAGCTCTGCCCTCTCCCCCATTGCAAAGGCTAAATAGCTAAAGATATCTATAAGACATTGATTTTACCAGAGAAGGTTTCTTTTGTTAGGCATCATATTTAACGGCTTAAATTTATTAACTGTTATGAGGATATAAAACACTAACAGCACTTGCATTTTGACAAGTTTTATTGTTACATAAAATTTATTGAGCATCTGTGATAAGGTGTACAGTTTTGATTTTAATATTCCGTATTGTGGACATCATATTTGGACAGTTATATATTTGCGTACGTGCCTATTTTCGGGACATCTCCCCCACCGTACGCACCCGTACGCAAAATTCGCCGAAATTCGAAATCCCCTCCCTCTCGCTGCGTACGTTCTCTCGCTGCGTACGTTATAAAGTGTCTTGCAAGTTAAAGAATTTAGGTCAAACTTAGACTTGCCAAGCATAATAATCAGTTATGTGGTCTCGAGACCGCGATCTAGGTCTTGAGACCGGAAAACCTCAGTCTTGGTTTTGGTTTAGGTCTCGAATGCATCGGTCTTGGTCTCGGACCATCGGTCTTGGTCTCGAGTGCGTCGGTCTTGGTCTTATGGGAACGGTCTTGGGATTGGTCTCCGTCTTAAATTAGCGTTCTTGGTCATTTGCCGTATCAGAGCAATTTTTTTCGATATTTGTCGGATATTTTAGATTATTGGAGACACCGCATGTTTAGACCCTACACGATTGTTAGCGATTTATGACGTGCTGACCATCTTTATAGCCTATACATGATATTTTGGGCAGAAAAAAATGCATTTGCAACGGAGCCAGCCATTTCTAAATTTGCTTTAACAAATTTCAAGGTTTGGAGCAATCTAATAATTATGTGGTTAATCTACAATTCCAAGGTCCGTGGTAAAAAAACACCATTGAAACGGAACGTTAATCTACTTGTTCAGATGTCTTAAAAGTATTTAACGTATTGTTTAAGCCTACTGCAAGTAATTTATAGTGTGATATTCTCAGGCCGAAACCAAGGACCAGCTGAACCCGCATAAGTTCAGAGTGGCCGGTTACAAAACTGTTTTCTGGACCATTATTAAGATTAGTGTTCTTCAGCAATAAAATTAATGTTTTAATCGTGTTATTCCGTTTTACGGTCTTAATAAATGGAATTGTTTATAAAAAAAAGAGTATCGATCTTGGTCCTAATTGGTCTCGAACCCTCGGTCTTGGTATTGGTCTCGGACCACTCGGTCTGGTCTTGGACCTCTCGGTCTTGGTCTTGAGTTTTGACTGATAACACTGATGATGATGATGATGATAATAATAATAATAATAATAATAATAATAATAATAATATAATTATCGTTTATATTCAAACTGACAACAACACAGAATGCATCTAATTTAACCAACGCCGTCTAGCGAAGCCTTACGGGGATACGTCATAAGGGTATCGAAATGTTCCTCGGCTCTATGCCCCAGAGACTAGTGTATTAAATTGTGATCTTCAAACTTCTAAAGCGCCACTTGAAAACCAGGCGCAATGCAGCAGCTTATTCACGAGCGCTGCGTCAAATCATAGGGGTTGTCCAAAGGATAGTCCGTGAGAGGTCAGAGTCCGGTATCCAGAAGGTCAGTGGAGGCAGAGTAGATGTTAAGGAGGGTGTCGTTTTGGTTGAGGATTGATAGGTGAGACATCAAGTAAGGAATCTGGGTAAGAGTTCTTGAAAAGTCAGACTTAAGTTTAGAATGGAATGCCCGGGAGGGGTGATGGATAGGGGAGCTTGGAACAGATAATGTTGGATGATGGAAAGTGCTGAAGAAGGAACCGAAAAGGTACGGAATTCAATAGGCAGCGCGTTCCAGAGACGTAGTGCGGCGGTGGATCTGGCTCGGTTGGAGGACTTTAGCTGAGAAGCGGGTTTTGACAACAACTCTATGACCCCAAAAGCCAAAGGAGTCACAGGGTCTCAAAAGTAGCCAAGAAACGAAGTCGTACTATACAAGTTTATTGAGCATTTTTACCATAAATAGGCCTACATTGTAACATTAGGCCTACGCATATTATAGACTAGAGAAATCTGGAAAAATAGAGCCGCAATAAAATTTTTAAGTAGGTAGATTGAACTCCTAGGACTTTTAGGCCTGTAAGTAGATTGGACTTCTATGTAGGCTTCGCCCACATAGGCCTATGATTGTGTTAATCACAGGCAGATAATAAAATATATAAAGCGCGAAGTTGCTTTTTAATTAGAATGCTATACCTTTAAATTATCGTGAACCAAAGGGCGGATATACAGTTGGTTAACTATGGTTTATATAATCACTATTAAGATTTCATGATTCTGCTGATTCCGAATAGAAACGGATTTGGCGAACAATAAAGAATTTTTGACTTGACTTGACAGTTGGTCAAATAAGAAATATACTTACTTACTTACTGACTTAGCTCCCAGAAACTGCAGAACTTTGCTAAAGGTCAATTAAATGACGTAGATAATGATTGTCTCAGGCCCAGTTGCAGACCATTAACGTCATTGTAAATTGCGTAACACAGTCGACGTCCACGGACGGCGCCGCATTCTTTTTCATGACATTTTGAAAATGTGCAGATATTTATCGAAATTCTTTCTATTTCTGTTGCGTTAACTGATGTTTCGATCGAATCTTCGTTGAAGGACATCAGGTAAACCCAAATTATTACAAACAACGACTTTTTAAGTCGAAATTTGCAATTAGCTAAGCGATTTAACAATTTGCAGGCTGAGGCCTAGGCTGAAATTTTCGAAGTAGCGCCTTCTTTGATCAGGCTCATTATAACTTCTGTAGCGCCACAAGTTAAATGTATAATGCAGAGGCCTAGGACCTATACTTGAGTTTTATTTGATTTAGCTAGTAAGACTCAGTGACTTCTGCATACGCCAAGATACATTTTATAGAAAAGGTTTTAATATCATATATATCGACTTTTTAAATTTAATGTAATAATTAAATTTATTTGAATAAGTTGATAAAAAGTATTTTTCTATATTTAAAAATTGAGTTTATTTATTTAGTTTGTTATAATTATTGTTTATATAGATTAAATTCTTTATTTTATTATGAATAGACTAATTAAGTTATCGAGACTTCGTGACTTCTAAGCGCCAAAATTATACCCTTTACATTAAAATATTTTGTTTGTCGCCTCCATCGGAAGACGATTTGCTTCCTTCGACTGGAGCCACGAGGAGAACGATGGTTGAACACAAGAATCTCGGCCGCAGAAGGTGAATGTTTAACTGATAACGTTTCTGATGGGCTTATCGGCTAGGCTAAGGCCTAGGTTAAGCCTAATGAAAGGTCTTGAAATAGTTTGCAGTCCGTTTAGACTCGATACCTTATATCAGTGGTTCCCAACCTTCTTTTTTGTTGTAGGCCTACCCCAAACTAAAAAAATATTTGTTTGCGCACCTCAACAGGAAAAAAACTTGTCAGAAGCGTTCTTTGGTAATTTATTTAATTAAAATAGATTATTGGAATTAGATTATAATACCACCGGTTGAACGCCGCTGATACATGTAGCTGCATCTCTAATTTATTACTTTAATAATAATAATATACCAGCTAATGCACAGGATAGGTTAAGCTATAACACGTTAGCCTACTCTTGACTTGCTCTAGACCAAATGTCGTAGAGGTCTACTAATGTTGGTGTCCAGTATCTATAGCATTCGGATGGTTTGCTCTGGGCGTGGCCTACTATAAGTTGTCCAATAGCGATGGACATGGCCCGGCAACAAGTAGGCCTACCCTTACAACATCTGGACTACAAAAAAACCAGACAACGCTAGCAAGTAGTCCAAACTCTTTCACTGTTTGCACTCTGACAGTGCCAGTTCCAAGCCTAGATAAAGGAGGAGTGCGATGCTAAAGCTCTATATGTTACTGTTAAACTGAAAACTACTACTATGCCTACTAGCTATCACAGTCTATACATGTAAGTCTAAGAGAGTTTTGACGTGTAGAAGTCTACTTTATTTTCCTTACAATGTTTTATCGATTAAGAAACTCAACTAAAGCGCTATGTTAATTATAGGACCTACAGCATCAGCGTATTGATAAATTACACAAGTCAGCGAACTCCGGCAGTTTTGGCATCGGCCGTCCTGGCCGCCTGTCTGTCAGTTGTTGTCAGTTCTGGCACCGTCAATCCCTGCCAGTGTACATTTCTTCTGACCGTCAGTATACTTTCCATTGGCTCTGGATTTCTGTCCGGACTTTTAATCTGTTTTTGGATCTTTCATTTCTGGTGAGTTTGCCAGGAATGGAAGCTCCGTAAGACATGGCACCGCCGCCACTGACACCGTAAATCTGTTTTATCTGACATGTGGCTCTAGCTGTTGCTCTCGAATTGTATTCGAGGGCAACAGCTAGTCCGTCCGCATGTCAGCTGTGGCAGCTCTGGCACCGTCAACCCCTGACAGTGTACATTTCTTCTGGCCGTCAGTATACTTTCCATAATCTGTCCGGACTTTTAATCTGTTTTGGATTTTTATCCCTGGTGAGTTTGCCAGTACTGAAAGCTCCGTAAGACATGGCACCTCCGCCACTGACACTGCAAACCTGTTATCTGACATGTGGCTCTAGCTGTTGCTCTCGAATTGTATTCGAGGGCAAATGCTAGTTCGTCCGCATGTCAGCTCTGGCACCGTCAATCCCTGACAGTCATTTCTTCTGATCGTCGGTATACTTTCCATATATGCTTTATGCCACGACTTTTAATCTGTTTTTGCATCTTTCATTTCTGGTGAGTGTGCCAGGACCTGATGCTCCGTAAGACATGGCACCGCCGCCACGGACACATCTACTCTGCCATCTGACATGGCGGGTTAGCTGTTGCCCTCGAATTCCTTCCTGCAGCAATTTTTCCTTCGTGACCTATGATGCAGTGAAGCATTGGAAGAATGACACTCGCTACTCGATGGATCAGAATTTGGGACAGGACCGACTACAGACGATCCAGTTAACTGGTGTATGCAGCAACAGGTGAGAATGAATGTTTATTAAGATTTTCTACGAATCCAATAGATTGGTTGCCGTTGACTTTCAGAATAAATAGAATATGCTAAGATAATATTATCGATAATATCATAATTGACCGACGCATGCCCTTTTCCTAATATCCTTGTCTCTGCACTGTTGTAACTTAAGACTATCACTTTCAACCTGCATATCCACTGGCTTTCTGTTTTTCGGTCTGCTGGTGTCATACTGGATCCTCCATTTTACAAGTAATTTTGACGATAAGTTAACTTAGATTGACCATGGATTGATGTATTGGACAACACGAATTACACCGGCACTAGAGAATTCTTTGGGCTAGGCCCTTGATTAAGTTAAAGACTTAATATTTCAATAGCGTCTTTCCAGCAGGCTATTTCGGTGTAGGCCTCCTAATCTGTCCTAATTCCAGTTTTACCTTATTTCTTAATTTTTCTTTTCTTGTATCTTTTTTTACGGTCTTCTTTGTTTTAGTTTCCTGTCTTATTGATGCCTTACGTTGGTTCGTTTTTGGCGATTCGGTTGCATTTAACTGAAATGAAGAGACAGAGATCATGGAGTTCGAAGATAGTTCGGTGTTGACCTCAGGTCTGCGATCAACACATAACTATCTACAAAATAAGTCCATGTTGCGAAAAATGATGGCCAAATGCATCAGATTTCTCTGTAGGACCTTAGAAACAAAATAAATGCATTTGGATTGTCCATTCACGGCAAGTCTCTCAAGCAGTTTTACTTTCTATTTTCGCGTAATGACTTGAAGGCAACCTATAAAGTCGTCTTGTATTGAGTGCAGATTTAATAACTAAGCATGCAGATACTCTATAGACCTCTGCCTCATATGTCATTCCAATCTTTGGCTAATTTTAACTGTAGGCCCGTATCTCTCGTTCTCAATACTCTCGATCTCTATCTATGCATCTCCCCTATTATTGAATTTTTTATCGATTAGTGTTGCAGATGGTGAAATAAATCTTGTCGGTTGGGCAATGACTGGTAAGAGGTGATGTGACGACATCGTGTTTAGGAAGTTATTAGTAGGTTCACGATTTTGGGTATTTAGTAAATCTATATTGTAATCTCCCAAGATATACATATGTTTATTTTTTAAATTGAATTTCTGATAGTAGCAAGTCCCATTCCCTGTTAATTGCCTCCAAATCAGGGCCAGGTGGCTGTATACAGATTCAGTCAGAAGGTGGGATCATCCTGCATGGTCTTAAGAGTCGTAAGAACAATGATTCATATGTTGTGTGATCAGAGCATGATGCTATGTTATGCAATTGATAAGTTAATGTGTTCCTGATCGACGAGTTGACGCTCTAGCACCAGTCTCGATCGTTGATGCTGCTATCGACCAGTGGCGTCGCCGTTTAAGCGCTTGTGTCCGTGTAAGCGTTGCACATTTCGAGCACCAATTCTAACACTTTTAAGTAGATCTGTCATAACAATTAAAAACCCAGCTAAGTAAACCATAATTTACTTTCCTGCGTGCTTATTCGGTCGTTCGATAGTTTGTTGAAAGTAATGAAATGTAAGCGCTATATAAAAATTGGTACATCTGTATTTAACAAGGTAGTGCGGTGTTACGAGTCAGTTGAGGTGGAAAATTTATATTATAGCATAACATTTCACCCATTTTTATATCTAGGCTACTTACCAAAAAGTTTTTGAAATTGGTGGACATTTGACGAAGTTCTTACAGAGAAACAATTTTGCATAGATTTTTTTGAGACACCGTGTATATAAAACATTTACTATAGTTTGATGTTAATTCTGAACTTTACTGATCACTGTCACTCGTGTTAGCATTTCTGCGTTTTTGTCAGATTGTATTGAAGATATCTAAATACGCGAATATTATAATATCTCCTATATATGCTATTGCTTATCACGATATGTCACTGAATTGAAGATTATTGCCATCCAAAAGAAAGTGAAGACTAGGCATGTATGAAAATAAAAAAATTGCAGGTTAGTAAGTCTGGTGGGTCAGAGTCGATTTTTTTATCCGTAAGATGCCGAAGCTCGCCTACATGTATCTGCAATTTCAAAAGACTTTTCTGGAGGTTATGTTCAGGAACCCGTTAAAAATTAGGCGGGGAGGGAAGTGGAAGCGGAGTTAACGCGGGAGATTGCTTCAATGACTTAGGGAGGATAGACGCCCCTGGACAAGGGGTTTGTCGAAGAGTGGCGACTAACTCCTCATAGTTTCTAAATCACGGCCTAATCACGCGTAGACAACGAGATATAGGCCTACAGTGGAAAAAGTATTGCTATCGAGGAAGCCCCATCGCCGATAGGCTAAAAGAACTATCGCTATGCTCACTGCGATACTCAAAAAGGATCGGCAATACCCAGTATTGCGATACTATATCGCGATATTAACAGCTCTAGTCAACAGACAATCGCGCAGCTCAAGCAATCAAGTCCAATACTTTCAACATCACCTCCTATAGGTACCTTCATTCTCCCTTACCTCCAATACCCTCTTCTTCCTTTACCTCCAATATTCTCATCTTTTCTTACCTCCAATGCTCTCATCCTCCCTCATCCAAGGCTCTAATACTCTCACACTCCCTTATCGCCCATACTCTCATCCTCCCTTACCTCAAATACTCTCATCCTCCCTTACCTCAAATACTCTCATCCTCCCTTGCCTCCAATACTCTCAGCCTCCCTTACCTTCATAACTTAATCGCTCAACTTTCCACTTTATTAGGAACTTTTTCTTAGCGTTAAACGTGCGTGCACAGTTGACCAGGGCTTTGATTTCGATCGGGTGTATTTCCTGACTGACATATCCCTGCCCCGCTGTCAGAACCCACACCTGCATAGCATCTTAAACCTCTGAAGATGTAACAGGAACGCCTTGGATGATGACAAACCTCTATCGCAATCGGAACGATTTGCATTCAGATGAACCTATCGGGGATTATCTCTTTGACGGTCATACCAAATGAACTAAATTTGAGACGTACGTGAGATATGCTTGATCTCTCCATTGCGCAATATGCCCGTCTGTGTGTCTGTATGTCTGCCCGGATCTTTCTGGTTGTTTTCTTTATTTGTTCTCATGTACACGCCGTCGTTTATTTTATTCTATGCGTGTGTTTGGTTGTCCTTCCTCTCTTTTATTGATGCGTTTGTCTGTGTCTTTGACCTCTTCGTCTATAAAAGGTGAGCATTTGACGATCTCAGCAACAGTTCCTCCGTTGACAAAAGACGCCTCCAGTTCGTCCACCATCAAGTATTTATTCAAGGTAATTGTATACATGGACAGTGTAATTTTACAGATTCTGATCATAGGCTACACGTAGACACTAAGTAAAGAGTCTTTTAGGTGCAATTGAAGAGTTTTTTGCGCAAAGCTATCTTTTCGCAGTTAAACAGATGCGGCTCAACATAGGTCAAGGATGAATGCCGAGCAGAGTCAAGTTTCATAAGAATGGTTCAGCACGTCAGAAAGCACGATGTACTTGAGAGAATGTGCTAAAGCGCGGCGACTGCATATCCCCTTACTCAGAATAAAGAGAACACGTATATGTAATAGAATGCTTGCGAAGGTATCTGGAAAATAATAGTATTATGAGATAAAAAGGTTGCTGAGAAAAGGCGGCGTGCTGCTTAACGAACCTATTCAGATGATTTTGATAGTTTGGACTAAATTTGGAGTTGCCCAAGTCTAAAGTTTACACTTTACAGGCCTATCGTCGTGTTTTGGCTGGAAGCCTTTCCGAGTTTCCGAGTCGGCTCCTTGAGGGGCGCTATATGCATTTTCAACATCGATTAATTGTTTTCATGGTCATGGCGGCTATTATTTGGGTTCGATATTTCTGCTCCAT
Source organism: Bimastos eiseni (assembly GCA_959347315.1). Classification (NCBI taxonomy): domain Eukaryota; kingdom Metazoa; phylum Annelida; class Clitellata; order Crassiclitellata; family Lumbricidae; genus Bimastos; species Bimastos eiseni. The sequence continues at coordinate 18,471,189 of OY365809.1, forward strand.
CTGTGTTTCCTATAGCCGCCTCTGTCAAAACATGTAGGCCTAGGCCTATACTGACTGAGCACCCTACACTGCATGTAGGTGGGAAGATGACACGTCGAGGGAGGGGATTGATCACCAGTCCTCATATGATGAGGTTAAGAAATGAAGTTGTTGTTGTGAGGGACTAGTCTTCTTCTTTCATCGTCTGTAACTATATTGAAGAGCAGTAGCCGAATCAGCGACATATTCGGCAGAATCTGATGTTATGTGAGAAGAGATTATAATTTCTTTAATAAGAGATATTTTATTCTATTTCATACATTTTTATTAAAGTCTATACATTTCAGCCACACAATGAAGCCCAATGATAACGAGTGCGGTTTCAATTCAGTGGTTGAAGATTCGAATCCCGACAACTGAATGGCATTAATAAATCTATGTCGCGATGGTGCTTTCTAACAATGGCGACCACATCCACATTGAACGTCGACTGTGTACTATATAGGAAAAGGAGGCATCATTAAGAGACGATTGCTAGGGACATGAAATTTTGCACGAAATGATTAGCTTTAATGCTTACCAACTGCCATTACTTGTCTAGTTCTGGAGTCAATTCAGCGCTCGTGAATAAGCTGGTGCTCTGTGCTTAGCCATCACGTTGCGCTTTAGAAATTTTTATTTTGCGATATGAATGCGATTTATTTTTGTGTCTTAGTGATGCCTTCCTCTAAATGTGCAGTCAAGGTGTTAATTAATTGAATATTTGAACCTCGTGTATTACTCTAGTTGTTGTACATCTTCTGATCCAGCTGCTTTCCCGGGTTTTTCATTCTAAAAGTCTCACTTTTTTCTAGAATTCTTACCCAGACTCCTTACTTGATATTCCTCCTGTCAATACTCGACCAAAACGACATCCTCCTTAACAGCTACCCTGCCTCCGCTGATCTCCTGGAAACCGGACTATGCTCTTCCACGGACTATCCTTTGGACAACCTCTCTGATTTGATGCAGCGCTCGTGAATAAGCTGGTGCTCTTGGATCCAGCTTGGATTTCAAGTGGCGCTTCAGAAATTTGGAGATTACGATTACAACGCGTCCATTATTTTATTGTATTTTCCATACACTGCTCAATTGTGATTTGATCAAACTCTGTTCGCCTATTCCCAAGAACCCCATACGTTCAAAAGTTAAAATGGTGATAATTAAATCCCATTATGCTTACGTGATAAGCAGGATCCGAAGATGTCTTACACTAAGAAACCGACGAACATGATGAAACTGAGGAAGTCGATGACAGTAACAGCCTTCCTGCTATTCGTCAACCTGTCTCTCTCTTCCGCCTGCTTTGTTCGAAACTGCCCAACGGGTGGAAAACGCTCATTCCAGCTGAACGCTGTACAACCCGTCAGACAGGTAATTTTTATCTATGTAGAATAATGCTGTCTAATCTGCCAATTGCTTAATGCTACTGCTGTCAAACTGAATTCAGACAATCATTATGGATGATAATACGCCATAATGGCAAATCATTTGGTTGAATTGGATGCAGAGGTGGACTAACTAACGGCTTCTAATCTTAGCGTTCAACGATGGGCAACCTGTTTCTGAAACGATGAAACTGAAATTCAACTTGTTATGCATTTCTTGGATTATTATGCTTCTATGAAACCGCGTCGCTAAACAATGGTACAATGATTTTATCTTAATTTAAAGTTTAGATCTTGTTAATTACTCAATACCCATGCATTATCAAAATCACGCATACGTATATGGAGATGAGTCCGTCTCCATGTTCGGCAATTGTTTGCTGTATATTTGCACTCGTACTTTTACGATGAATCTCAGTCTCATAATTATTATGGCGTTTACGGTAGGCCTACACCCTACAGTAACTCTTTGACTGACAATTGATTTGGAAACACGTGTGCTAGTAAGTAAGCAAGTATTTAGTGAACAGGTAACTAGGTGAAGGTGGGTAAGTTAGCGAACAAGAAAGTAAGTATGCAAACAAACAAAAAACAAGGAAGCTAGCCAAGAAGTTCGTAATCTTTTATTGGCATCAGATTAACAAAACGCAGACTTTATACGAGCATCAGTGAATAGAAAAAAATGCACAATAATCACGAAAGAGCAACAATGAATGAACGCTGGCATCAAAGCGTGTCTGTTCGTATGTCCATGTGTGCGTGCGTGCGTGTAGTGTATGTCGTGTGGAGCGAGGGTCGATGGTCGGTCGGTGGCCGGGGTCTGCGTTTCTGAAGATACCTGCTGCGTGGCTCATCTCGGCTGCTTCGTCGACACAAACGAGAGCAAGATCTGTGCCCTCGAGAACGACCTCATCACCCCTTGCCTCCTCGATGGACCCACCTGCGATTCAGACGCTCAGGGCATCTGCGTCGTCAACGGAATCTGCTGCACCGGTCGTACGTACAGCAGTCGATCTTTGACCTCTGACCTCTATCTTCAGCCTCTAATCATTAAAATACACTTCATCACATCAGACTACGTTACATTGCTTGACGACCGTAGACTAAGCTTATCCTTTGATCGATCTATCAACTAGTTTTAGAGCCAGCCAGCAATTCGGTCATCCTGTTGTCCAGCATGGAATTAAGCATGCATTATATTCCGCCTCTACTGTAGCTATTACAATAGATTTACATTATATTACATTGCAGAACATTGCATTCGATTCATAGCCCAAGATTTATTCCATCATTATAAACAAGTTTCTATTATTTCTTCAGTCGTTGAAGATCATTCTTTTCGATCGAGGCCTTGCATTGTCAATGCGAGAGCCGACTATGGCGCTATATAATACAACTAGGCAGTCAGATTAACAAGTTGCAAATAGCAGTAAGCCTAAATAACAGTAACGTAAATTAGACCTCGAGAATCTCAGCCTTTTGCGAGAAATAATGGGCGTCGAAATGTGAGATTCCGTATTTATCTATGTAGCGCCTTTTATGGTCCTACATATATCTCTCTGTAAGCGTAAGTCGCATTGTTGTTTCTCTTTTCAGAAAACTGTCGTTTCGATTCTCAATGCAGATAAATGCCTCGTCGAAACAGTGTATACGCCGATGGCTATAGCTACAATTTACTTTGCCAGTCAACTTTATTTTCTGATAACTATGAAAGACGCTGCGGAAGAGTTCAGAAGACTTTGTAAGACTTCCAGTACTCAACAACAGTCTGGCTCACAAAGAACGTTCTCTGCTTTTAGGCCTAACTGAAAATGCTATTATAAACACTACAGAAATTAGGATTCAACTTATTCCTAATAAATATCTATGCAACGCATGTCTACAATTATTCAGATGTAGAGTTAATGTCTGTAGGCCTATAAATTATACATCTGAAAGCTCATGTAGCGCCATGCTTAAATTTAACAAAGGCGCTGTTCTAAAATAGGCACAATATCTGCAAGAAGAATATGCATGCAACATATTAGCACACATTAAGACAGGATATAATGTCCAACAGAAGCCAGAAGATTAAGAATGACCACAAGCCAATTAAAAAGTAAAATAATGGGTTCCAGCAATCGACAGGTTTTCCCAAAGCATTGATTCTACTAAGAATATGACCGACCAGCAAGCCCCATAACTGCATGCCCTTTCCCAAGCGTTGCTTCAACTGGGAAATCTATTACGTGCACGCGTGGAATGGGTTGCTGGCTTAACGGAAGCAAAAGCAAAGATGCATTCATATAAGAATAGGAGAGAAGTCTTACTTGAAGTCAGAATGCCAGCAGCGTGACAGGTAGAAAAACTCAATATAGCCTATACATGTAAGGCTTTTACCTGTGCTGCATCTTCTCAACGTTAGTTAACAACAACGCATGCTCACACACCTACGCACACAAACCTACGCACCTACACACACACCTACGCACTCTAATATATACATATATATGCATATATATTATATATATAAATTATATATATAAGGGGCCTACACCTGCATGTACTCCCATGCACGTAGGCACACACTTTTAAACTGTTGATCTGAAAGCAACAGTTTCTGAATGAGTTATACTAGACCGCACTGCAAAGTTTTACATTACCTGTGTTCAGAATGTGCTGCTCTAAATGTAATCCAGGTGGGATGCAGCACCAATTTGGATGTCGAGGGGTAGATGACGTCATCTATCCTTCTATCTATCCTATTATATCAATCAATCAATGTATAAAACATGCATATATTATGTATATGTTCGACATGCATGCTGTGCCTTTGTCGCCATATTCTATTCTTTGAACGAATTCTTTCTGGCACAACAAACGACAGATTTACAAAACTTACTTATAGGTCTACACGATGACACTGAGAACATCCAGATTACAACACAACCAATCCTCACACCGTAAGCTACTACTATAGTTACGCCTATAATGTCAATGCTCAGGCTGCAATTCGAATGATCAGAGATTCGACTTAAGGTTTATATTGTAATGGCCACTACCAGGATTTAAATTGTTAAATTTGAACAGAGGTTCTCATAAGAATTTTTGACATGTCCATATGTCCCGACCAGAAATTTTACTAACCTGAAACGAGCTGAATTATGCCTACAGAGGGTAACTGTGGGTTTTTGGTACACGAACTTGATTCTTTGCTGTGTTCAGATACATAAAACCATTGATAGCTGTTCTGGGTATTTGCTTGACCCTTCCAGGTTATTTTTGATAATTAACTGGCAGGGCTGAAAAATGAACTAGGGGTTGAACCCTCCCAACCCCCCAACCCCCACCGACAATTCAAACACAGGCCACTGCGCAGCCATCGTCTTCTTCGTCTCTGTTAGGGGCTGTAGGGCATATACCCCAACTCAGTCATTGGGTTGTCGGGTTTGCACGAGGATAATACAATGGTCAATCAACATAGCCTACAGACAATGTTTGGCATTGCGAAATCTTCTTGTATCGCCTGTGTCTGGTCTATAGTGTGTGCGCATTTATGCGTGTATAATAGTCTACATATGACCAGGAGATACGATATGGCCTAACACATTTATTACTTTCTTGCAAAGAGTCTTGGACACAATTAGAGTAGAAGAAGAGTGGGGAGTTTCAATTAGCGGCACAAATTTCAGTGACCTTTATTTTGCCGACGACATCGATTTAACAGATGAAAATGAACAGAGACTGGAACAGACAACACAAGAATCAAACAAAGAATGCAAAAGATATGGGCTAGAAATGAACTACGAGAAAACAAAAACAATGGTATTTGGGGAGAAGATTGCTACAAAATTGATTGTCGCAGATGGAATCCAACTGGAAAATATAGAAACATTCGCATACCTAGGGAGCAATAGGACATATGACTTGGACTGTAAAAAAGAGGTACTAACAAAAATTGCAAAAGCGTCAACATCATTGAAGGCTATGGACAAAATCTGGAAAAGCAAAGCCATGAAGTTAGAGACAAAATTAAGCGTTCTACAAACATGCGTGTTTAGTAGCATGCTATATGGTTGCGAAACATGGATATTAACAAAATACATAGAAAGGAGAATTTTGACATTTGAGAGAAAATATTACAGGAAAATATTAAGAATAGGCTGGAAACAAAAGGTCAACAATGTAGAACTGAACAGAAGAACACAACCAAAAGAAAATCTAATGCAAAAAGTAATTAAAAGAAAGTTAGGTTTGTTTGGCCATATATGCAGAATGATCGATGATAGAAAAATCAAAACATTGTTGTTCGGAAGAATGGAAGGAAAGAATAAAAAGGGACATCCTCACAGAGAATGGATAGACGATATAGGGGAATGGGGAAATAAGCGGATTCAAGAACTGGCACATATTGCACAACAGTGGAAAGTCCCGACGAAGTGGGCATCGGACATCTACGGGCACAACGCCCAGGATTAATGATGATGATGATATGTTTTATGTATCCGTAATAAGCAGCCTATGCACAATATATGTACGTATATATATGTTATATATATTTGTATTTATATTTATATATAAATATATAACATAGGCCTATACAATATATGTATAATTGTACCTGTCATGACCCTCTCTGCCGATCTCGTCGCGAACTACGAACATTCACCTTTTGTAACTTACTGCGGTTTGTCAGTTTGTTTCTCATTAAACGAAGATATACACGTGTGTAATATGCGTGCATATATAATTTTCGGAATGAATGAATGAATGTTTTGATACCAAAACAAAGAGTTTTATTGCGCATTTCATGTCTAGAAAGGTTGATTAAAATGTGAAATATGAAAAACAGAAAAAGCAGAACTTCACATTATAAAATACTTTGTTTTGATTTTTATTGTATAATTTTTTCAATTGCAGCTACTACATGATAATTAGTCATGATAATTAATCAGGGGTCATTCAGTAACGGACAAAGTGAACAGGAGACAAAAAGAGTGAGCTTTCTATTGATAACATTTGGTTCAATAATATCGATGTCTGCACGTTGCGAGTGTTGGCTGCTCCTTATAACGGAGCGCCGCTTATAGCGCCGCTTTTTAAGACCTGAGTTTAAAGCTGCTTGTATAACCCAGAGATTCAGAAGGTGAGTAAGTATGAAGGTAACTAAAGCTGGACACTTCTTTATTCCCTTCAAACTACTCGCGACGCCTAGTAGGTTATGCAACATACCCCGGTATAAGTGATCTTAAGCAGAAACCACAAGGCATTACAACATTATTTTGACAGAAGAAGTGGCCAACGGATGTTGATCGCAGAACTATGGAGCAGACAAGACTCCGTGGAATTGAAGAAAAGAACGTGAAATAGAGTGTGTGAGCACATTTGAAGATGCAAAACTTGCACGTGAGATCAATACCATAGTATTTAAATATCTCAATCTCTATGACCCAACAGACGAAGAGGCGAAGTCGATTAGTATAAATATTATCTCCGTACTTATGACTATAGTAGACCTATACGAATGTCCAAGTAGCCTACACGACTGCCATGATAAACATCAAGCAACCCATGTTATATTAACACTATGAGTCACATGTCTATAATGTTTAAGTAAGCCAGTAAACCATGATTGCCAAGACATATATGCCTGGTATCCAAGTAACCAACTAAACCAATAATTCACTTCGGTAACATGAATAATAATAGGACTCAAATGCCTTGGCATTTAAGTAACCAAGGTCATGAGTGTAATAACTCACACGTCTAGCCTGCCAGGCAATTGCATCCCATGGCATTAGACGTCATCAGAGTTGTACCGATAGCGATAATATTCGTAATCGGGCCGATAATTATTCGAGCAATCATTATAGTGTTCTAGTAATTAGTTTCGGTAATAAAATCGGTGTTGATGTTAACAGAGCTTCCTAATAGTTTTGGCCGATAACCTGACGGAAGATGGTTTAACAATATCACGTATTGGTTCGTTCACTTAGTAGCGTCCCTCTGCGACCAGCGAGAATGCGGAAATCAATATAGTTGATTTTGATACAACATTTTTCTGGTTCTAGGTTTCTGGCACTTAGGCAGGTTCAAATCTCCGATGTCGCCACTCCTGTCGCTGTTGTGTCTCTTCTTTAAGATTTCCATATCTCTCTCTGTCATCATCCAACCCAGCATCATCTGTCTTGGTCTTGTTAACATTGACTGGGTAGCCCACTACCCACTGGGTAGTTTACTGGGTAGTGGGTAGCTCACTACCCAGTCCATTATCCTTGTTTCATTCTTACTGTATAGGCCTATAGGTGCCTTTTATTCTCCAATCATCCCCAACACTTCTTATCACGCTTTCTATTCCATGCAGCTTATTTTTTCATTCCTTTTCATGTACTCAATGTTGAAAGCCTTCAGTCTTCTTATGCCTGCTTTTCTCATGGTCTATGTCTCTATTCCCTATTTATATTTCACAACGCTCCATATAAATGCCTTTACCACTCTTATCTTCTTCAGATTCCTGTTTAGTTTTTCTCTCTGTAGTTTTCTTCTTTTCCAGAACGCCTCTTTTCCCATTGCTGTCCTACTAAAAATTTCCCTGTGGCATTTGGCATCTGTCGTGATCAATAATCGTTACAATGGAAAAAGAGATAACAATGGATTTTCTAAGTAATCGACTTTATAATCGTCATAGGCAATTTTAATAATCGCCTATACGCGGTATCGGCATAATCGGCAAAAATGATATGGGTACAGTCCTACATGGAACCCAAATGGACCCTGTGCGGGTTCAATATAAGAATATGGGTCTCATAGGCCCCGCGTATGGACTCCAATTAGGCATGTCGACATGGAGTTTAAGAGCCCTGATTACATGACTAATAGTGGCTAATATGAGTCATAAGGTCTGCAATTAAATTATCCAGTTTCCACAGCTAATACTATTTGCAAGACATATAAAGTAACCATACAGGCTTAGATTTAGTTGGATGGCGTTGCAATCTGATTTCCCTTTATAGTCTGACTCTTTGAAGGAGTGAATTCCATGAAGATTTATTTCTGACAGAACCATTAAATGTTTTCATAGGCAGAGATCCTTCGGTGACAAGAAGACGTCTCTTCTGTCTCTCGTTGAAACTGCAACCGTCGTCGTCGTCGTCATCGTCGTCATCTATTCTGATGAAACTTTCCGATGAGAAGGTGAAACAGATTACGACGAAGCAATCGACGGATGAAGACCAACGAGAAGGATCTGCCGACGAGGAAAAGAATGGAAGCGGAGGAATCTAGGATGTATGGATGGGTGGATATAATAGGCGAACAAGTGCCATAATAGGCGGAACAGACGACACAAATGAAGGACGATAATATGGTTTCGAGAGGAAGTCAGTCAACCGAGCGAAGCCGGTGACGCCGCCTACCGACCAAATAGCGACGATTTCTTGCACTGACACTTGCCAGGGTTCCAGAGAAACGTTCCACAGACGCAGCGAAGACCACTGCAACAATTGGCGAACTTAACCTTCGACTCAGGGACACAATAGTCACCCCATCGAGCGCACCAGTCGCGCCTGAAAGAAACGAAAACACCTCGATTAATGAATCAAGCAATCAATCAATCAATCAATCAGGCAATCAATCAATCAGACAATCAAGCAATCAATCAATTAGTCCATCAGTCAATTAGTTAATCAGTCAGTCAGTCAGTCAGTCAGTCAATCAATCAATCAACATAATCAGAACACAAGTCATTTATATTGACTGATAGGCGATTGTTGCCCTCTGCTGCCTGTGAGGACATGCCAGTTCCGCGCTTAAGCAAATCCTCTTGAGTCGGTATCGTACATGTACCTTCTCAAGTCTTGTTGTACTGCTATTCTAGAACAGTGTTCAATTGCGTTTCCAGCAAGATCTTACTGTATACGCTGCACCCTACAAACATAATTGAATTCTCTTTACGTTTAATAAGAAGATATTGTCAAGACCAGTTACATAACCACATGTGTATCGCCTTCGTGAAGAACCCAAAAAGGCGCTATATATATATTAAGTATCTTCATACATCGGCCTACATGTATGAGCACATCAACGCAACTATGAAGTGTCAAAAGATGTACTGTACAGTTGGACTCCTTTTGTCTTGTTGTTTTTCCTCGTTGAATGCGTAGGTAAATATAATTCCATTTTCTGGTTATCTAAGCGTACCCTGGATAAGGAATTCAGCGTATGTTGCCATTTACATAAAATATCCCTTATACTTGCAAGGTTTATTATATACGTCATTGATAAACCCCTTCGGCGTTCGCTCGGGGAATAAATGGACGGTAAACTTGAGAGATATACGTTTGCACAGTTGCTGAGGTCGGTATGCACTTTGTACGCATTGGCCCACTTTTAGACTTATTGACTCGAAACTTTCGCCGTTCGCTCGGGGAGCACCTCGGACACCCAGTAGGGGGGTTGGTGATGCCCGCGGCGGCCGTCTTCCTACTCTCCAGGGCCAAAAACCCGTCTCAACCCGGGCGAACGCCAGGTGCCCGAGCTAGTAATATATATAATATGACTCTTTGGCCTATGTTCTTATATATCCAAGCATTTCTATGTGCCTTTCCAGAACCTCATGTAAAGGCTATCGCTTTGTAAGATGACCATATATAACAAAGCTATAAGGATGGGCCAAACGTCTTTAGCCTGTAGCTTAAATATATCTAGTGTATTAACCGAAAGAGTTCGAACTTGCAGTTTAGGCTGTTCTGGTCAGATGTATAAGAGGAAACGTATGTAGGCCAACATGTAGTCAATATGAATTGCTAATATGAGCAGCTAAATAAATAGCTAATATGACATGTCAATATAAATAGTGAATAATTATGAATGGATAATATGAATAGGTAATAATAGCTAATATGATTTCTTCAAATAATGAATATGAATATATGAATATTTTATGAATTGCTAATTATGCTTATCTAATATGAATGGTAAATATGAATGGCTAACATAAATAGCTAATTTCAATCTCTTATATGCATAGCTAATATGAACAATTAGTAGACGAAGACTAGTTGTAGAAGAATATCCTAAGTATGGCCAACCTACGCCTAACTGGATAAACGAGCTCTACGTTGAGTTTGATGCGTCTTATTTACCTTTGCAGGTTGTTGAAGACGACCGGAGCCAAGGCGGCTGCTCCTCCACCTCTTTCTTCGTTGTAATTTGATTTGTAGCCAACGTAACGAACTGAAATTAAAGTAAAGCTTCGTCAGGTTTCATCAATGCTCCATCTAACTTTAGTCACTCGCAGACATCTTATAATGATATCAATGCGTCGAAGATATGTACATATAATTATTATACAATCGTATCCTGCAAACTACATTTTACGTCAAAAGAACTATAATATATATATATATATATATTATCTAGATAATGATAAATACCCACATAATATAAAACAACATAAATAGGCTTATCAGTGTACAAAGATACCAATATTGAAAATCTGGTCAGATTCTATCCAGAACAACTCATTTACAAGATGGTCAAAGCCTAAACGCTTAGTTTGAAATAGAAACACGTTGCAAAGGCGGAATAAATATTATTTTGACCATGATTTCGTCTTAGCTAAACCTACAGAACATAGGCAGAGCAGAAGGAGGAAAATCCAGAATGGCACATCAGATGAGGATTCTCTATACGAGTGGTTGGATGACGTCGTTAGAAAAGAGGTCATCACATCAATTATTGCGAAATGGGAAAGGTCAAGGAATTATCCTCTCATCCAACTCCGAAAGACGACAGTGTGTAAAAAGCGCAATCGACTTTATGTTTTTAGCTTGGCAAATATTATCGAGACTGGTGGTCAGGTCTCCTTAACTTCCCACCGAGAACGTGCGTTTTATGTCGTTTTACTTGCCTTGAAACAACGCCTTTGTTTGTCAGAACAAAGTCGATGGGACAGAAATACGAAATACACCGTACCTTCCTGTGCTAGTGGAGCCTTGGGTTGATAGCACAGCACGATAAACATCAGGCTGGCTATCGTGCCTATTAACTGAGTCTAATTAATAAGCAACATTTTATTAAGTAAATAGTTAAGCAAGCAAAAGGGTGACAAAGCAAGTGAGCAAACAAGCAGGTAAGTAAAAAAGGAAGTACGTCTATGTGCGCAAGTAAGTATATCAGTAATTTGCAAGCAAGCAAGCAAGTAAGTAGGTAGGTAGCCTTGGATCTTTGTCAGAAAGATAGAATCGACCCACAACTTTCCTTCTAAAAGTGCTATTTCACAGATTGAAGGTCTGGCAATGGACGTATTAGTTCGATCTCATCATTTGGTGAACTTAATGCGCAAACCGTTTGGCCTATAATCAAGACTGCGTTGCGTGTTAACGTAAAACCCTGAAATTGTTTGTAAATCGATTGAGTTGAAAGATAGGATCTTGAAACTGTGTAAAGTAAGTCAAATCTTTGAATACTTTACGCGATTCATTTGATTGATACTCAGTGGAAACCAAGCGTTCATGTAAACCTATTATTATCTGCGCTTGGTGTCGACAGCTACATATTGATTTTGGTGGAGAGCGTTGCCTCAACGGATGCCCACCCTCTGCATGTTGAACCTGCGGACACCCACCCTCTGCGTGTTGCCTGGTCTTAGACGCTGCAGTCAATCGGTCTTGCGTTGTTGTCGGCCATTAATCCGACGCCTTAATCACTCGGTTTACTCCTCCTCATCTCAGTCTATGTCGGTCTTTCGCTCGTCCTAAGCCAGCGTCCCATTCTCCGCTGCCTTACGCAGCGCTACAGCACAACAAGAACCTTACTTAATTACATCCGCACTGATTTCAAAATCGTCCCTACGTCCATGCCTCTGTCAGTTCTTTCATCTGGCCTTCCTTACATCTGCTCGTTCCTCCATCTGTCCTTCTTTACATCTGTCTGTTCACCCATCTCTTCGTTTTTCAACGCGCCTTGGCATCTGTCCGTCCTACAACATTTGTCCGTTCCTACATTTGTCCATATTTCCATCTGTCCGTTCTTGCATTTTTTGTCCCGACATCTGTCCGTTCTTCCATCCATCCATCCGTCCATCCATCCATCCATCCATCTATCCGTTCTTCCATATATCCGTCCGTCGTATCGCATGTTCGTCTATTGCTCCGTCTCACTCTGTGTACAAAAGAATGCTTCGCTATCGAACATGAAAGAAAACAATTCTGCATAATTCCTGATTTGCCGCAAGGCATTGAGACTGAACAGCTGGATAGAAGTTCTCTCGTACAAAGAGAATTCACATATCAGTGAGAAAATGAAATTGCTGAATTGTTGAGGAGAAAAGCTTTCAGTGAGATTGCAACTAATTCAACGGCCGCGCTTAACATGACCCTAAATAGACATTGTAATGTGGAGAGGTAGAAATGCAAGCGATGCGATCAAAGACCGTAATCCTTACAAATGTACTGGGTCCATGCAACAAAGAATTTCGTGACACAATTCATCACCGGTGTTCGGCTCCATTAATCTGAATGTCTTTGAACGTAGAATTGGAGATCAGGGAAGGTTTATGAAAGGCTGAAGAGAAAAGGAGAGAAAGAGGAGAATGTGGACTGACTAACAATGGAGTGAATGGGAGTAAAATAGATGAGGAGAGAATGCAGAGGACGGGTGATTGAGAGGGAGTGGAGAGCAGAAATTGGAGGAAAGGGATGGAAAAGAATAGGAATTGGAGGGTTAGCGAAAAGTGAAATGTTAGAACAATCGGAGACGAAGAATGATAGAGAGAGAGAGAAACAGACAGACAGACAGAGACAGACAGAGAGAAAGAAGCAGAGACAGAGATAGGGACAGAGACAGACAGACAGACATAGACAATAGAGACAGAGGGACAGTGAGACAGAGACAGAGACAGAGACGGAGAGGTGAGGCAGATGAATGAAGTAAGAGGAGGAACGAGAAAGAGCAGACGAGTGGAATGATGGGGGATTGTTGAGGCACCAGCTGAGAGTACCATCTTCCCGTCGACTAAGACTACGACAACCAGGATAATAATGCGTCGAATGATGACGATGATGATGATGATGACAACTGACGTTCAATGAACGAATTTAGTTCCCGGCGAAGTCGATGAAAACTCTCCACCTACGACGACGACAACGATGACCTGAAGTCATTCATTACTCGACGTGAGGCACGACATGGTTAGGCAGACAGACACGCAGACAAACGTAAACATCCATTCACAGAGACATTCTAATGCACTCGTACGACACGACAGCGTCCTGGTGCTTTCGGACGCTGAACCCCGCGTGTAGAGGTGGCGATGATTGAGCTCTTTCCAATAAATCTCTGGCCGTTAGAAAACTACTTACTATATTAGGCTTATAAATTCATCCTGTGTGTGTGCAGCGCATATATTCATCCATTCATTCTGAACATTTATATAGCGTCCCTTCATGAACATACTTAGGAGCGCTTCCAGCCTAGCCACGACTAAGGAAAAAAACTGGAGGGACTTGTAAAAACCGGTGTATCTCTTGTGTAGGACTACTGCTTGTTTCAGTGTCTTCGCAATACATGCGCCTAACTATTGCAATTAGTTTGAATGTCATTAGTGTATTGAAGTGACCATTGTCACCATATGTATCTTTAGTTAATCAACAGACGACCCTAATAATCATTCATTCATATAGCGCCCCGTTCAAGGATACTACGAAAAACCATTCCCGATCCCAAATCCCAAAGCGCCCATGAAAAATAATTTTTAGTCTAATGAGTAGCTTCCTGATGGAGTCTCAAAGTGTAGGCGTTATTAATAGCCTAGTAATAGGACCACAATAATTGTCTCTTTTGCGTCTCTTGTTTGTTCCTCAGCCATCTCTTTCACTTCACTCTGAACTCGTATCTTCTTCCTTTTGTGGAACATCGAACGAAGATGAGATCACACAAATACAAGTGTATAATTATTATTCGTTCATACCTACATGAATGCAATAACATCAACACAAATAATGTAGGAAGCGAAGGTTACTTTTCTTGTGAAACATTCAGTTCCCGAGTGTCATGCAAGAAGATGAAGTCGAACGGGAAGCATAGTCCATGAAACAGCTTTGTAGGTGGGAAGGAACAAAGGAAGAAAAAGGAGTGGTTCTTACACATATACGATCTTCTGAACCACTATAAAACATGTTATCTTATGTTATGTTATGTAGCGTGTAGGTTTTTCATTGATCCGCATCACAGACGGATTTGGCAAGTAACACATTTTCCCATAGGGCCTCACGCAACAGCTACCTCCGCAGTCTGCAGTAGAGCTCTTCATTATTTCTTATTCTACGTGTATAATCTGTTCCTTTAACCTCACAAAGTCGAGAAAGTATTGGTTATGAACTACGAGATGCAAACTGGTCGATTCAGAACATGCCTCGTTTTACCAGTTTCTCTCAGCACTTGTCTTTTTATTTGTGTGTGTTTCTGTGTTTCTGTGTCTCTCTCCTTGTCTCTTTGTCTTTCACGGCCTCTCCTCACTCATATTCCCCCATATGATGAGTGACCCATGTGTGATGATTGCAATTTATCTGCTATTCTGTCTTTGTCTCCGAGTTAATGTAACATCTCTCATCCGTGAACTCATTCTGCCGGTCAATCACAATCCATAACTTAACGGGAACGACGTCATTGGATGGCAGCTCATCTACACGTACATGCATACTCTACGCAGTCAACAGTGACGTCACAGTGTCAGAAGAATCCTTCGGATTTATCTTCTTCCTCAAACCAGTATGGGAGAGTTTTGGGTACTAGATATTGTATTGTATTTGCATATTTGTATATCGTCTGTCACGTACAGTTACGACCTTATCAGAGGCGCGCTCTCAGTGCGAAAAGCCCCGTGGGAAAAGAAGTCTTAAGAATGCGGGCAGAAACTGATTGCAACCCGAGTTAAAATCAAAGAGCGACTCAGAGTGGGTGTTACCATTTCAAAACAAAGGATCAACAGACGCATAAGCACGATATTGAGCGAGAGCCGTTCGATTCCGAGAAACCAAGAGATCTATCTAAGGACTGAAGAGGACGACGAGAGGTAGTGAGCGTTGTACACATTTCACTCGCCTGTTCTCACTCTCCAAGCATCCTCAATTAAACAGCACAAGCTAAGAACTCTGAATACAATAGCAACAACATGCACGTCAAATGTAGACCGCTCATGTAGGCTAGGTTCTACGTGTTTGCGGGACTATCTGAGTCATTTGCCCTCTAATATGTCTCTCTTTCTCTCTTGAAGAAGAACTCTGAAATGGTTTTGGTCGTTATCAAGAGGTTTATTCAAGCATACATAAACGAAGCATATGCAATGCATATTATGCACCCATACTTACGTGAAGCTTACGCGACCGTACATATATATATATACCAAGCATACGCACACATATACTTACACGAAACATACGCACTCACACTCACGTAGGGCGGTGCCACTCTGACTCAATTTGTCTAACTAGTATTTATACACAATGTGTACTCATATAATGTGTATTCGGAACGTGGGCGTTGATGCGTGAATGTCTGCCATGGGTGACGTCTCGTTCCCTTTCGACCATAAAACAACGACTGAGCTTAGGTTTATTGGTCTCTTGACGGCCTTATATCTCTTTAGGCCATACACCGATTCCCACCAACTACTCGCGTTCTCGAATTATGGCGGACGCTGTCTGATGCCCATCCATAGAGATCACACAGGGTCTCATACGACTCTCAGAAATCCCACAGTAGCTGTAGAACGTATGTATGGACGAACGAGCGAGTTGATGTATGGCTGGAAACATGGGTGACTGGATGAATGGGCTGATTGATGGGCGGATGGACGGACGGACGGAAGGTCGTACGAAGGAAGGGGATGAACAGATGGTCCGAATGGATAGATGGACGATAGATGAGCAGTCGGTTGGACGCATCGCACGGGCTGACAGAGTTAAGCAGCGACAGGTAATCCAAAAATGCACCGAGTGCCGACATAAATCGGTTTAAAGAGACTGATTTATAGACATGAGGCGGCGGTTAAAAAATTCTGGCAGCCAACGGAAAACCGCACCAAGCCTCAGACTCTTCTGAATGGTCTATATTCCATTTCGAAGGACCGTTGAATACAAATTCCATTCAACATCGTCATTGTCATTTTATTTTTCTATTAGCATCTTTTCTTGCTCTCTTTGCTCCTGTAACTCTAAAATTCCGTACAGTGAGTTACTCCTCTTCTTTAGAAACTAACACGAATCCACAACTATTACATATATAAATATGTAATAGTTGTATATGTATATGTATATATATACATATATATATATGTAATTAATTATATGGAGAATTATATGATTATATAATTTTAAAACGCATCTCGTTGAGCTTGAAAAATTGCCATTCAATATCATCATAATCGTGTTACTTGACTATAGCTTCTTGTCTTGCTCTCATCGTTATTGTTGGGCTTTAAAAATTGCCTATCTAAGGCCATAGTGAGGTTCTAAAAGTCGCCCTATAAGCGTAAATAGCCAGATATACATATATATATACACGCACACTTACATGCCTACACACATACATACATATATGAAGATATACAAATACTTGCATATACATTTGCATACACAGACACCTACAATGTCCTACATTCATACAAACATGAATGCATACCGGGTACTCATTTACTCATCTGAGTGTACAGTGTACACACGTGTATACACACATAGGAGTATATATGTATATATACATATATATATGTATGTATATACATATATATACATATATATGTGTATATATATACATATATATGTTACAATGACATGACAATCTGTTAATTATGCTGATCTAATGAGCTGTCAGTCCATAAGCTGGAGATTTCTTAAATTGAACTATAAGTCAATGTAGGCCTACACGAGAACTTCCCTTGTGACACTCGCCGTTCGTTAATATGGATTGCCTTTATTGCCAATTAACAGAGCAATATCTCTTTCGAACCAATGCGACATCATATAACTCACTCACTGCAGTTCTCTTTAATCCCTGCCTTTCTTTCCGTTCTTCCCGTTCTTTCCGTTCTTCCCGTTCTTTCCGTTCTTTCCGTTCTTTCCGTTCTTTCCGTTCTTTCCGTTCTTTCCGTTCTTCCCGTTCTTCCCGTTCTTCCCGTTCTTCCCGTTCTTTCCGTTCTTTCCGTTCTTTCCGTTATTTCCGTTCTTCCCGTTCTTCCCGTTCTTTCCGTTCTTTCCGTTCTTTCCGTTATTTCCGTTATTTCCGTTCTTTCCGTTTTGTGTCGCGCATACATACAGCATCCATGCAGCATCTCCAACGATCACGCAACGCTGTTGTTGAAACTAAATCCTTTCGACGTCAACGTTTTAAA
The DNA here is from genome assembly GCA_959347315.1 of Bimastos eiseni. Lineage (NCBI taxonomy): Eukaryota > Metazoa > Annelida > Clitellata > Crassiclitellata > Lumbricidae > Bimastos > Bimastos eiseni. The sequence goes on from OY365809.1 coordinate 18,488,961, forward strand.
CCTCATACCATAAGTTCTGTTCCTTCATCTTCCTCCAGTTTCTCGGAATCTACTTCTGGGTTCATAGTCCGTCGGGGGTTACCTGTCACCAGCAGAGGCCGCGATCCCGGGGGTCGAGGGGACAAGTCCCCCACCTCTTACAGAGAGGGACACGTTATACGTTTGTCCCCCCCCCCCACATTTTCTACCCCCTCTCATTGGGTGTACCCCGCCTGTTGAACGAGGTCGCGCCTCTGGTCACCAGAGAACCTTCTTCTGTTTCAGTGGCCTTGGGAACAACTCGATATGAGGGGTATAATATACGCAGGTGAGTAGGCAAACAATGAGCTCGAGCACCGGGCCCTTTGACTCTAAGGGTTGCTTTGATTTAAGCCAAGGATCAGTGGTCGACTCTCGAACGTCGTGAGAGGATACTCAGATGATCACAGGAATGAAATAACCGCCCGTTTACGAGAGTTCTTTTACATCACTCATAACTAAACCTAAAATGCACCCATCTCGAATTGCTCATCCTGCGTAGTTGTCGGCCTACTTACCCGCAGCTGTGACAACGGATTTAGACCTGGGTTCTCTAATGGACCTTAACTACAGTACAAAAGTTGTACTCTAACCGACCGTCGATTGATTGCCGTCAGCAGTAGGCCTATGAAGTAAGTAAGTAAGTAAGTAAGTAAGTATATTCTTGATAACAACTAAAATAGAAATCATTAGACCAGAATAGCTTTTCACTCTTTTACCTAATAAGTTTGTGGCATTATTTCTACAAGGAAGGGGTGTGCGGTCGTTACAAAACTAGGGAAATTTGCGGAATAGGTGCTGAGGATAGATAGGGATAGCAGCTGCCTGAGCTTTGTATTGACTATTGTTACATAGTAGGCCCTATGTTGTCCCGTCTGTTGCTCTGATTCGACTGCTATATTGTTCACAGCTGCTTTTGTGCCTCACATAAGCACGGTTGAACAAAAATCTTGATTCAAGAGAATGAAGCTTTCGTATAGGTATCCATAAGGCGGAGTCGTCTGCAAGACATCGCCACAAGACATTTAATTAAGCGAAGATGGAAGCAATTCCAGCAGCAATTGTTAGTTCTTCAGCAAAGTATTTCAACTGTACACGAGATTGTAGGCGATACCATGCACGGATGCTCGTTTCAGACTGCGTGTAACCCGTTGTTGTTCATTTACTAAATACAAGGATCTTTTTATATTTTTTTATTGTCTAATGCTGGAAGCGTAGAAATAGATAGGTTTCCATCCTTACACAGCTGGTGTGGACAGACGCTCAGATCACCACTTAGATCAAATTCATGACCTTAATCTGTGGACGGTTGGTTCCTCACCGATTAAGCCCAGACCGATCGTCTTAGGCGCCTCTGATATGCAAATCGACAAACATTGCAACATCAGCACTAATGAGATTAATCGTACGACCATTAAATTAATTTTGCCACCAAAATTTTGAAAATAAGTCGAGACGAACGAACAGAATTAGAAACATGAAACCTATTGCATCAAATCATTTACATGTGTCTACAATATATATCATGGTGACTTTATGATATCACCAGGCTAAAATATAATAATATTTGTATATCATAACTGTATCATCGATAATAATATGTGCTCATCGCTACCAGTACAGTCACCTAAAATGTATAATTTATATATCATTATATATAATAATGTATCACTACCATTAATATATATATATATATATACATTAATGGTAGTCTCATTGTTGTATATATACTAGCATGTGTAGACCAAACTCATGATATACGTGTGTGTGTAGTTTATAAGATAGTATTACGTAAATGAATCAATGATGGTCTGCATACATTGACTTTATGTAGTCCACTCGAGTAGTTCTACTCCAGGAAAACTATTAAAAGCCTCGTTCTGACGATGTAATCCCTGCCAAGACAAAAGGGACAGACGCAGGAACGAGGCGGTGCATCTGTAACAGGGTTACGAGACAACGAAAGTCCAGATTGATGAGCAAACGAAGATAGCGTGTCTCCAGAGTATACGCACCAGAGTGATGCAGTGACACAGGCAAAGACACAACAACGAAGACATTCAATGAGACAGAACGAAGGGATCTGTGGCAGGTAACGGAAGATAATAACACGGTGATTGATATATATATATATATTATTATATATATATTAAACAGGATGATTGATATAATTTTATCTATATATATATTGTACTCTATATATGGACATAGGCCTAATCTTACGTTTCTTTGGTAACCGTTCATTTGTCAGTGCACACAAGGCATTTACAATGAGATACTGAGGGACAATTTCTACTGATCATATGGAGATATTTAAGCATATACATGTATCTACATAATGCACATTATTGTCATAATACATTCAAAGGCTTTCAAGTCAAACAATTAATATACTAATACATAATATTGAGGTGCTACATATATAGACTACAGCTGCCTTCATTATACGAAGACACGTCTAAATGTATGCATATATATATATATGCATGTATGTCTTATATATACACACACATACATATACATAAATATACACGTTTATATATATATACGTGTGTGTATGTGAAGTGGTTAAATACTCATGAGTCACTTATTTTTCTGTCGGGCTGTGCATTCATTCGCAAGAATCGTGGTATTCAGAGGTCAAATTCTATAGAAATAAGTAAGTAAGTACATCTTTCTTGACGAACTGTTAAGATGATTCATGTGTGCATACGTGTCTCTATCATGCATTGTATCAATGCGTACGTATACACACGGCTTGTGTACGCATGTGTGTATGTGCGCGTATGTTTGTGTGTATGATTGTGTGTGTGTGCGTGTTTATGTGTGTGTATGTGCGTGTGTTCTCGTGTGTATGTTTGTGCGTGGTTGTGTAGAGCAATCTGTTATTATTTATCGTAGGGAACAAATGTCATGGAGGAGCCTTAGTCGATGTCTCATTCACAGTAAGTATACTAACAACGAATCGGTCGTTGTGAGTCTACAACGACGAAGATAACGACGACGACAACGACGTCGACCTTTGCTTCACATCGCGACTGCACAATGAAGATGCTCGTTGTTCTTGCTGCTGCTGTTGCTGCTGCTGCTGGTGCTGTGCGGGTCATTGACGACCGACGTGTCACAGGGTCCGGCGTGTGACAGAGGCCATTGTAAATGCTCTGTCTCCGAATTAAACCGCACTAGCCGTTCACTTCCGCTTCAGTCGACCTCTGCAGCCGTAGCTTAGACGTGTATTCCATACTCAGTTCATCTTATTACGTGCAGACTTACACCTGACTTCATTTTCACCAATATATCACTCTGGCGTAAATTATCTTCAACGAGAGGAGGTGCATTTTATCACTGGCAGTCGGTCAATTTGTATTAGAATATATAGGAGACATAGTTGTCTGGCACGAATCTGGTCCACTTTCTATATAGGTCTACTCATAGAAGTGGGCCTAGTAAGATATGAACTGAATGTGATTGGCAGAGTTGCATTATGATCTGGGTGTTACAGAATAATAATTATTGGGTTTAAGAGAAATGGCGTATATTATTGTCTTTCTAACAGCGATGCACTGAATCACAACAATTGTCGGTTATACGTGTAGCGCCGGGTAAAAGTATGTAATTTGAAACATAAGTCTGTTTATAAGGCATCGAAGTTCAGCCAATTGGTCAATATGGCTAGCATCTGCGACTACAAACTACTGTTAGCATTTCGACTGGAATTTGCTCCGAAAATGTAAATGATTTACACGTGCAATTGATTTTAAGTAACCAGGAGAATCATTATTTTAAGCATCACGTGGCTGAACCTGTTTAGTACTGTTCAGCAACTAATGGTATGCCAGATGGAAGTAACCACTGGGTTACTGTATTTGGGTCTATCCGCTTCTCCTGCAGAAAATACGCACCCTCCTCTGCTAATCTATTCTGGTTACAGCCTGCAATAGAGATACTCCATGCTAGAGATATTCTAGTCAAAGAGCAGCTGTTTGAAAGTCTGTGCACATCTTATATTTTGAACATTCGCAGCTGAAGAAACCACCTGCATATATATATCATATATATATACATATATATATATGTCATGTATATATGACATATATGACATATATATATATACATATTTATATGCTGTATTTTTCGTCATCTTTGTAACACATCATCTGCACTGAGAATATCTTTCGTTGTGAACTGAAGACTGATCTTCTCCTCTTTACATATGATTTTTAATGTTTACCCTACTTCAGTATTTGTGCCTATGAATCTGCAAGAAGGGCATCATCATCAAAGAACAATGGCATTGTATTGTTAAACTAGGCCAATCACACCGTACAGTGTAGAAAAACAGACAGAAACGATGGGTCAAATTCGCAAACGATAAAAAAAGCTTCAGCGTTAAAGTTCAATAACTGACTGAAGTTCAATCGTTTTACAGTTGACGACCCTCTTCCTTTCTCTTTAGCGATGTAAGCCAGGAATTGGTGCTAAATTATCGCCCTCGTCCTTTCGTATGTATCTTTCAGTATCTCAAACGGTTTATGGCTGTGTGGTGCTATAGGTCGGATAAGTGTGCCTAAGATAAGGATGCGTGAGTCAGATCCATAATATCGCGTCGTTTGAACTCGTCATTAAGTGAAAGCACCCTCAGTAAAGATGTCGGTGTTAAAGACAAGGATGTCAAGCGAATGGCGTAAATTATCTGTGTAGCAGCGAACCATTGACTTCTGGGCATGCCTTCGGCCACGTCGGTCGTTGACCGACTTCTGAGCATGTCATCGGCCACGTCGGTCGTTGACCGACTTCTGCGCATGCCATCGGCTACGTCGGTCGCTCATCGACTTCTACGCCATTTCTATACGGACTACCTCATCCAACTGAACCGTTTGTTTTTAACTGAAATACGATTGTGGTGGAGTTTCCTGGCGATTTTCTTCTGTGACGAACATATTCGTTAGTTTTGTCAAGGATTTAGGGAGGGTATTATGTTCGCAAGTCGCCTTGACCTCCGTAACTGCATCAGAGTCTGAGCCATGCGTCCCGTGTATACGCCGTCGTTAGCTGGTTCTTTACTGTTTACTCCTCTGCGTATAATTATGACGACGAAGCCCAGGCCATTGAGGTGACATTAACCGTCAGTCACTGGAGGCGCTTTAAGCAACCGACCGACACACGAAGAATGCCTCCTCGACGTTTACTCCTTGTGCCTCGACGATTGACCAGACATGATGAGGTCATCTTCTTTCTACCAGTGTGGGACAACTCGTCGGCGGATCTATCGTGCATGGCAGCCTCCGAGCGCTGTCACCTGTGGCCGCTCTATTCTATCCACACAACTTGGTATAAAAGGATCTGAACATCCAAGCCATCTGTCGGCTGTCGACGGGATTCCATCGGTTAGTTCCACATTGTGTGTGGCCAACCACTCGTGAGTCAGTGGTGACACTCCTAGCTTTCTGTGTATTGTTTTACAGACTGATGTAATATTTTTGTTCGTGATGACATCTAACATCATATGGTCAGCGCAGGGAGCGCCTCTGAGTATTTCTCTCGATGAGGTGCTATATAAATGTCCCGAATGCCTGCTTCGTTTTGAAAAATCTTCTTCACAAAATTTAATGAAACGACAGAGATCATTTGATTCGTTTCAGTTTCACATATTCATCTACAGTCCAAGGACGAACGGACACAGAACAAATAGAAGCGGCATATTAAAGTGTTGCAATATTATTATCGATTGTTAGATGGACAGAACAAGAACTGCACAGCAAGTGAGAAACGACAACAACAACAACCTTCTGGGCTGATAATCTTGCTCCAGTTTCATTGGCTCCACAATCATCATCATCATTGTCATTGCTGATGATATGGATGTTGTCGTCATGATCATTGTAGTCACGATTAACGTACTTCTTATCGTGTATAGGGCTGTAGTGTAGGCTACCACATCCTTGCCCATCATATTCAAAGGCGTCATCATGTGTTAAAAAACGACAACAGCAGCATACCCCCGTAATAAAAGTCTCCTTCATGAGAAGTCGATGATGCCGCTATTGATTCCACCATAGGTGCCAAAATAGATGTCAAAATAGATGCCAAAATAGATGCGGAAATCGATGCCAAACTAGATGCCAAAAATAGATGTCAAAATGGATGCCAAAATAGATGCCGAAGTAGATGCCAAAATAGATGCCGAAATAGATGCCGCCACAGATATCATCATTGATGCAGTGTGCTGGTAATGTGGTCACCTTATTGCAAAGTTCGCAAAATGACTTAATGGAACAGCAAAGTTCCCTTCTTGACGAGGGTTTGAATCGCGAACCATTCAGTGAAAGTCCAGCACAATAACCTGTGAACTAACAGTAGACAGTCACATAATCTTTATCATCATGTTAACAATCATTGCTATCACCAGCAGCAATAACATCCGCAACAATTATCAAATTTCTTCGTTGTATTCATGATCACGACCATTCGACCATTCATTCTATTCGACTCTTCTTTCAAATGTTATACTATACGGTACTCTTTAATTTGCCCTACATTCGCTTTGCGTAACGACCTCTGACGTTGTATCTTTAAAATCCCAATTATTAATAACCATCCATCGCTATATCTAGAATTATCCATCACCCTGCTCCATCCATCGATTGTCAACCGTTGCCACGAACACCTGTATGACACCTGTTAATCATCAACGTCATTACACGTGCTCCAGCTCTTCGATATGGAATTTCGATACGATATACCTACGTTGCATTTTATGCGCGCTCTCTATAGCCTACGAATCACTTCTGCGTCTTGAGACTCTTCGCTACCATAGTCGTTTCTATCGACCAAACAATGTATCACGTATGTTCAATGATGCAGGTGCCACTTAGCGTACGTGTATATTATAGCAAAGTCGCTATATTAAATGTCAAAAAGCTATTAGCTATAGTATTCAATTTCGTTGGCGAGGAAAGAAAATAATTGAAACCCAACGTTAGACCCCTCAATAGACAAACTCAATTTATTATTACGTAGATTCCCTGTGTGCAGAGCCTTGCGTCATGTTTATTTTTATGAACACCAGTCTTGGTCTGACTTCTTGACAGCGGCTTAAAAATTGTTTTGGCTTGCATTTAGAAACGACCAGTTTGGTGAATCATTTCTGAATTAGGCTCAAATTTTTTGAAAAATGCTACCAAAAAAAGAGTCATGGGTGCACTATGGCTACATATACTTGGACGAAAAAGGTAGGCCCTACCATGATCTCAATTTGTTGAACGCCCGTCTAAAGATATTAAGCGAGCACCAATCATCATCAGGTCATTATTCATAACATAGAATAAAACAGACTGCAATAAATTATCTGCTGCATACCGAACACATATCCTCACTTTAAACATGTCTACATTAACTACTGTATCTAAAATATGCTCATAAGTTATAGGCAAGCCTGTAGCAAATAGTTCTACACCAAGCGAATTAACTAAGGAATAATAGAACTCAGCATAGCCTATCTTGCCCCGCTCGAGTAAATTAGGGACCGACCGAAATCGCCTCAGACTTTCGCCTGGGCCGAATATCTATTTTTTTAAACTATTTAGAAATATTCGCCTCGACAAATAGGCCTATAGATAGTTTAAAAATTGTAACCATAACTGCAAAATTCGTAATTCGATAAATAATTTCATCGATGTCATTTGGTACCTAATCATAATATTATAGTTTCTAGATTTGTGTGTGCAGTATTAGTGAAAAGTGTATATTCAGTTCAATCTCATCATGAGAAAATTCTTAATTTGAAGCTTCGCCATACATGACGACGATTGACCGGGTAATGATACATGCCGGAATGGCCGCTCTAGAGTAGCGTCCTACTACTACTTGGTTCGTACCCAGATAGGGCATTCCAATACTCGGATTCGGTACCCATTGGCAATTGTCTAACCCCGTCGATCAATATAGTGTAGATGCTTACCAAACCAGTTAGTAGGCCTAACAGTAATATACAATAAAATCATATGAACTCCACAAATGCGGCCGCACGCCCGCGTTCTTTATTTTTAAAGGATCCTTGATCTGTCATCAGTTGACATTTCTTTCATGTAAATGAGCATAGATAGCAGTAGCAAGATCTGGATGTGTACATGGTTTTCATGTCCTGGCATGTTATATAGATCGATTCAATACTGGCTCATATCAAAAAAATTACATAATTTACAAAAATGAGCTCATTTATATTCAAGCTGAAATTTCACTGCAGATAAAAAAATTACTGGCGACAACCACCAAAGGGTCATGTAGAGAAAACAGCTTTGACGGATGATACAGATCTGTAGAAATGTATACATTGTTCAATGCCTTCTATGTAAAAATAGGAAACGAAAGCAGATCATGATAACTACGCGAGCATGTATACCTCTAAGTCCACGATTCCTATCCCTTGAGTATGCCCTAATGCTCTCCGAAGAGGTATACAGACACGCACACGAAGACGCACACGCCCACATACACACACACACACACATATATATATATATATATATGCTATATGGGCTATCACAAAAGAAACAGATTAACAAAAGAAACAGATTAAGAAAAGGGAGAAGAGGAACATTGTAGAACAAGATTAAAGACTATTTTAAGCCTATAATCTGCAGCAGTTGCGCTGAAATAACGGTTGAAACTCGTTTAGGAAACCTCTCTTCATTTCTCAGTATAAAGCAACGTAACACTTCGCGAATACGCCTACGCTGTTAATATTACGTGCATCGCAATAGCTCACGTACAGTTGTTCAGTTAATTGTCATTGACCGTATTTACTGTAATACAGTAATCTTCGGTTTATAGACCGTATTTTCTGTAATACTGTAATCTTCAGTTTACTGCAATAGACCGTAGACCCCTATTCACTGTCATACAGCAACGTTCAGTTCACTTCACACTGAATACCTTCAGTAATACCAGACTCGTTTAATCCGACAACAACTTTAGAGCTATAGGCTTAGCCAAGCGGCTGTCGCTGGGTTCAGGATCACGTGTCGTTTCTCGTCAACAGATCCTGTCATTGTTTTAAAGAGATTAGCGACTGTTATTCGCTGGCGTCAGCTTCCTTCTTTTTATTTCCTCGATCAACGGCTAAGTACTGTCAGTCTCTTAAGTGGATTAGCTCCTCGACTCAACGAGCGGCAACGAAGCGACCATTGGACGCGTTCTCTCTCTCTCTCTCTCCCATTCGACGCACGTAGAAGGTGTTCACCGAACGGATGGGGGCGCTGCTGTCGCATTTTTTGGCTCACCAAGTAAGTAAGTAAGTAAATAAGCATATGCTAACGCGCCACATGTCCACCTGCTGAACGAGGGATCGTGGGCGATTAGATTAACAGCGCAATCTGCATTTTAAACAAGACTGAGCTACTGCATGATTATATATGTATGTGTGTGCGCGTGTGTCAGCGGGTGAACGTGTGTGCGCGTGTGTCAGCGCGTGAACGCGTGTGTAGGTGTATGGGTGTGTATGCGTGTGTGTGGGCCAGGTTGTGGAAATCGTTATTTAGGGAGGTCAAACTGTTCCAGCTCCCTCCACGTGGATGCTGACTGTTGTAACGATAAAGCGAAGCAGTCCTGCTGTCGTAATACCTTTACCAAATTTATAAGGTAAGCATGAAGAAGATGAATGTATAACATAGTTGACATTTCAAAGGAACCAAGACATTTGGAGTAGGCAATACTTAACTAGGTTTTTAGCCATGAAATCAAGGAATCTGCCATTGATTCCTTCCTTTAAAATGTGGCCACTGGAAAATAAATCAGCTCCAAACAGCAAATAACTAAACCGTTCACTGTATGTTAGTAGATCCATCAATTTGAGGAATAGGGATGGTTGAGCTGAAGGGCTCACAAGTGGTGCCAAGAGAGCTCCTCCGCTGCTTAAATTGCTCTTCTATAGGTCGCCAGCGATACATGGCCAGCATGAATGCAAACTTAGTGGTCTTCAGAAGCAGTCCGCCTCCGATAGTTCCGTTGAGAAACTCTGCAGCTGCTTCCATCAATGTAAGGTCTTCAATCACTTCCGCGTTTCGGTTGTCTTCCCTTATCAAAGATTCATCGCGAAAAATTACACTTATTTGCTCGCACGATTGATCCAGCAATGAAACACTGATACATGGAAGATAGTATTGGTGGATCTGACGCCACTTGATGCTGGCTCAATATTCAGCAGCAAAGCAACCGCAATGAGTCCAATTACATCATCTAAAAGGTTGGTTGCACTCTTAGAAGCCGATGCTTTACACTGGACAGCTATATACAGAATCTATATTATTCAGTGCCACTTGAAGTGAAACAGTACGCATTTTGCGATAGCTTCTAGGATACGACTCATGGGAATGCTGCAATTTACACCTGAATGCTGGTTCAGTAATCCAGCCAGAGGCGGCGATTCAGGGGAGGGGTCGAGGGGGACAAGTCCCCACCTTTTACAGAGAGGGGACAATTTATACGTGTATCCTCCCCACATATCCTACTCCTCTCACTGGGTGTCCACCCACCTGTCAAGCGAAATCGCCGCCTCTGAATCCAGACATCCCACGTGGTCAGGCAAATGACTTGCCAAGTCAACAATGTGACAAGTAAGTCACAGCGCCAAAAACGTTCCTCTGGTCAACTCTCGTACTCTGGAATTTCCCCATCTGTTAAGAAATTCTGTAAAATCATGCAGGTATTCTATTTTGAAGTTAGCTAATGAAATAACCTGATCCATTTAACTATCTATTTGTTGTAAGCCGTTGAACGGGAACTTGGCATTCTAGGCGTTTCGAAATTTTTTTCATCATTATTGTCATGAATTTCACTCGCTTGGACCTTCTTCTGCTTAATTGTATTTCAAGCATCACGAGCTGATTAGCAAAAAAACTGAGACTGCCAATCGCACTAAGTCTTCTCGATATTAATAGGGTTATAGGAACTCAGAGGTTTTGCTCATGTGCTGTCTTCATTGCCATCCGTGGCTGCTTCTTTGTGGTAAAATATCCGCAATTTGCTGAAACCTAGCATGACACCCAACAGAAACATATTCAGTAACATAAAATGGTTGGCAGTCAACGATTTGCGTGACTGGAATTGCAGATATTCTTCAGATTTCGCAATGAAATATTGAATGAACATCTTTCTTCAAATTTCTTAGACACCCGCGTCATTCTCCTACTTTTTCTTGTGGAATTCTTATCTTGGCAGCTTTCAACAGAATAATTTTCTCTTAAATGTAAGGAGCAGAGACCTGAATTTTCGTTCGTTGACAGTTTTTTATGGTATTTGCTCGTTTTACCTTTGGTTGAGTTCTTTGTCTTTTTTGTCTTTGATAGGATAACGTTTGACTGGTTTCCAGACTGGTTCACAGACTGGTTCCCTGTTAAGTTTCATATCCACTTACACGTCCTAACGCAGACTATTTCCTTCCAATTTTGCCTCGAATAAGTCTAAACTTTATAGTGGAAACAACTGATGGCACCGGCTTTAAATCTTGACGACTGACAAGATTAGTTTAAAATGCAGACCCAAAGTATTACAACGGTAAATAAACCTAACCTAAATCATTATATCGAAGTTGCATGAAATAATATATATATATATTATCAGTTACCATACATAAAGCTGAAATTCTGTTTGCAATGACAAAACTCAGTGTAGATATCTGTTGTATAGTCTAGCACATTAAAATGAAGCCTGGCTTAGTGGGTCAAGTGATTCACTATGCAGTAAACATCTGCTGCCAGCCCCCAGCTGAGTAGAAGACGGCCGTTGGGGGCAGCTGGCTTTACTGTCCATTTATTTTGTAGTCCTCAGCACGTGTGAGCACGAACGGAACTGATGACACAGCAGTTGCAGCGTAGGAATTGACCATCTGTGATTCATTGATCGTGCTAGGTAATTGCCTTAGTGCTTTTCGTGCCTTTCATGTTCTTCTTCTTCTTCTTCTACTTCTTCTTCTTCATCTACTTCTTCTTCTACTTCTTCTTCTTCTTCTTCTTCTACTTCTTCTTCTTCATCTACTTCTTCTTCTACTTCTTCTTCTTCTTCTTCATCTACTTCTTCTTCTACTTCTACTTCTTCTTCTTCTACTTCTTTCCTCTTCTTCGTCTTCTTCTTCTACTTCTTCTTCTTCTGCTTCTACTTCTTCTTATACTTCTTCTTCTTCTTCTTCTTCTTCTTCTTCTGCTTCTACTTCTTCTTCTACTTCTACTTCTTCTTCTTCTACTACTACTACTACTTCTTCTTCTTTTTCTTCATCTTCTTCTACTTCTACTTCTACTTCTACTTCTTCTTCTTCTTCTTCCTGAGCTGCCTCAACAACCGTCCGTCCGTATTGTATTTCGACCGTCAGTTTCGTTTAAACTGAATTCTCTTGGGACGGATTGATTGGCAGATGAAAACTGATGAGAGTCGGCAGAAAATGGTCAACATGGTAACACCCGCAGCAGATTCACTCAAATCCTTTGGCGGAACTGACTGGTCGGTGCGAGACAACGACAACGACGACGACTACTGTCGTTACGTCATTCGTTGAGTCATTAATAAAACTCGAGAGTGACTGGACTGATTTTAATGACAGCCGTCGGTTTCTAATTGAAGACTCTGTTACATGCAAGATTACAGTCCACCTTCCTTCTCTATCTCTGTCTGTCTGTCTGTCTGTCTCTCTTTCTCTCTGTCTGTCTGTTTATCTCTCTCTCTCTCTCTCTCTCTCTCTCTCTCTGTCGTCCTCTTTGTTTTTTTGTGTCTGTCTCTCTGTCCGTCGTCTCAGCATGAGCGCCTGAAACTCCGGCTGTCCATCAATTCCATGTCAGTGTGTCTGTCTGTCTGTCTTTGTACGCGTCTCTCTTGTTGACTGTCTTCCTAAATAGCTAAGTAATGACGTGTGTACATAATGACAATGATGGGAAGATGTCTGCATTCTGTCTCTTGCTCATTATTTCTGCTGATTGCATGCTATTCTCTATAGCCTTGCTGTATATGTATATATATACGCATATATATATATATAAATATGGAGGCGAACGTCAGTCAGCTTCCTCTGCAGGTCCTGCTTCAAGTCATCCTTCGAAATACGTTACCATCATGCCCGCCTTGACTCTCGTCCTCTCCTTCATTCTGACGCGCCTCTATCATTGCAACTCTGTCCTGGCATGTCCACTGACATTCCAGATTCAAGAGCTTCAGTCCGTTCAGTCGGCACTGCGCCTGAGCTGTCCCAAGTCCCAGCTGCTGCCCATCTTGCCCAAATTGTTTGGGGAGTAAATGCGAGACACCCCTCACAGGATCATCTTTAAAATCATCCTCGTTGAAATATCATTAGGTATACGGCATCAGAGAGAGAGAGACAGACGGACAGACAGAGACAGAGACAGACAGAGACAGACAAAGAGACAGACAGAGAGAGTGTGAGAGAGAGAAACAGAGACCGAGAGAGAGAAAGAAAAAGAGACAGAGACAGACAGACAGAGGGCGAGAGAGACATAGAGACAGACAGAGAGAGAGAGAGACAGACAGACAGACAGACAGAGAGCTCTGCGTTCATGTTCCCACTCAACCAAGTCGACGGTCATTGCTTTCTCTTCTGTCTGTGGAGATCTGTTGGTCCCGCGCATCTGTGCAAAGAAATCGAGCGCATTGGGATTTCTCCTGCATTAGAACATCAAACTGACGAACTATCTCGTTACTGACAGCTGTATACATAGATTAGTTTCTAGGCATCAGACGCACCTTCTTGTATCTGCTATAGATTGTCCTGCATGCTAAACCCAATGTTGATGTTCTTCTTATAAGGCGCCTCATAACCGTGCCCGAGGGACAGTGAAAATCCAGACTTTCCTTAGGTTCACATTTATAGGCCTAACCGTGACCACAACACAGCGATCGTCAAAACCGCGATGTCACGCACGACAGTCTGGACGATGGCGCTATATGAAAGTCATCGACCGGCAGCACAGGCGTGGGAGGACTACGGATGAAGTCGTCTACTTGAGACCTGTGAAAGGAGACCTCAATGGGCTTCGCCGGAGGCAGACGGCCTCAATACAGACGGCGAGAATTATGCAAAGATCATCGGGGTGTCAAGCAACGAAACCCGACACCTCGAGGCAGACGCCTACCCCTTCCATCTCTACGACCCACAGACAAGAAACTCATGAATCAGTTGAAGATTTGGTCTGGACCGGCTGGTTGACACTAATCAAGAATAAGGGACAATTCCGATACGAACGGCGCAATCTATTAGGCGGTATAACTGTAGTGATGCAATTCAATTACCCTAATAAGGCCCAGCCATAACAGCCGCTAGTCAAACAGTGACTGGACGGCCCTAGGGATCTAAGGTTACGCTAGGGACGCCAAGACCCGACCAACCAGGGTTTAGTAATGGTTTCTGCAGGTGACCTGTCGTCCAATAGAGATACGAGTTTTGCGTTTGGGATGGCGAAGGAAATCGCCTCTAAAAGGATTCATATAGCGTAGCAAGCAAAGGAACAGGGACTTGTTTCGGAACTGGGGGAGACGCTAGGTCGTTCTGACGATAAGGGTAATCAACGTAGTTGGGAACCCCGTCTCCAACGTAAACCAGGGAAACATTTCTAAAAGGAAACTAATAACTCCAGTAAATGTAGATAGGATGAGTGGTGTGTGTATATATATAATTAAATATACATATTGAAACCATCAAGTGTGTCGTGTTGCTGAGCTTGGTGATAGAGAAAAGAACCGACGATACTCTCGTCATCAAGCAGAAGGAGTGGCGAGAGGGAAACCCGCGACACGCGATCACAAAATAGCGATGCACAAAATCGCGACTGTTTCAAAATAGCGATCATCATAATTTAAATATAAAGCCTTACGTCAAATAGCAATTTTTATCGTCAATGCATCGTATTTACTCAAACAATATTTTCATCAATGAAACTGCTACTTTCACAAGAAAATATACTTCAATAATCCAGCCTAAGTTTTTCAATGACATTATTTAATCAAGAATCTAAACTATAAACCAAAGATCAACTTTTTCTTTGGAAGCGACTTCACGCCAAGTTCGAAACTAGGATGTCGAGAGAAAAACATCCCACAAAATTGTACATTGTTGCTGATGAAAAATCAGTTTATTACGAAACTAGAAGTTTCTTTAATGAAAATGGAAATTGCATTTATCATGAGCGTTAATATTAAAATGCCTTGTTGTTCTATATAAAAACGACAGAACGATTAAAATGACCTACTTAAATAGCAACGATTTATCCTTTGAAATAAGCCTTCTAATGTAATAGTTAATAATTGAACCAATTCGTGTAAATTCATAAACGAATTACAAATCTTCGATGAATTATCGCCGTTTTGATGACCGCTATTTTGAAACAGTCGCGTTTCTGTGCGTCGCTTTCTGTGATCGCGGTTATTAATGTACGTGTACCAATATTTATTGTCCTGCTAATATACATCTCGATAAAAATCTCAAAGCCTATTTCTCTGGCGTGTATGCTTACGTATGTCTTGAAATGTGTTGTTGGTGTCTGTGTATCTCATTGTGTGACTCTATCCATGATTTCATTGTAGGCCTACGTATGCTCAAGAGTACAACACTGCAGCTGAAGAGATTTTCTAGACTCCAGTGCGTCTGTTCGTCTTATCATATAGCAATCTTCAATTTGTGATCGTGCGTTTTCATATTTCTACGAGTATTGGTGAATTTTTTTATCGCAATTTTTGTTTTGCCGAGTATATAATATACAATCATATATTTGCAGGCACAAACATACAATATAGGCAGTCTATGTATGTTAAATATATGGGTATGAACGTAATATTCCGATGATGTCACAGCGTGTGTTGAGTGTGCATTTGTATTGGACGTTTCCGTGAGGTTTAATCGATGAGTCATCGGGTTGTTAACTTAAATTTTAAGCACGTCTTGGTCGTGTGCCACTGATTTCCAAATGCTACGCTAACAAGCGCTGGTTGCACCCCACGCATCAAGCGCTTGCTGGGGTTGGTACGTCTAATGTTGCTTGTGTGCGTTAGGTCACGTGGGTGCTGGCCTCGAAATTACATCGTTCACGTTGACGAATGCATCCAGGCAAGTCTGGATTTGTCTGCTGACGCCGGGGAAGGCCTGTTAAAGGCCATCACAAATGATTTGAGCAGAGTTGACGCAATAAGATGCTGTGAAAATAGCTCATCGATCGCATACTTAGCTGTTCAAATTATCAATTGCAATTACTAGTTATAGGCTTAATCACAGCTGTTGGCCTATATATATAGGCCCATGTATTTGCGCGGCGTCGAAATTTCCATGCGTTCTACAATACAGTTAATGTAGCACATTTTTCGGATATTTGATCTGAAGGCAATACGTGTGCAGGTCAGCACTAATATTTGATTCTGAAACTTCACACGTAACACAGTTAGCCACTGAGTTTCCGCCCCTATCCACATGATGTGATGCATACGAAATTAGCCAAGATATTCTTCTAAGACGTGCCATGGATGTTACAGTCCCTTGGCAGCGATGATTCCACTGGAACCCATCGGGCCCTAATAAGCCAGCCATCGTCCATCCTCATCCCACTCCAGCAGCAGCAGCAGCACCAGCAGCAGCAGCCGATGCTGATGAGCCATTGATGTCTGCACCGAGGGATGGTCGACGCTCGTTCCACAGCGTGCAATAGAAGTGATAAGACGGCGTGTTAATTTTGCCCGAGGAGGCGCCTTGACGAAGGACGACGCGGTCGGTCGCTAGGTCGAAGGATTCAGAGATGATCACCTAAGCAGAACTCTCAATTATTCATGGCCCTCGATCGAAAGGCACAGCTCCACCAACATATACATTCGCCTGCTCTAAAATAGTAACGATAACGAATATCCGTTGCTGGATAGGCAAACAGAGGAGGGACCGGATACTTCCAGCGATTTGAGATGCATTTAAAAGACGCTACAGTAAGTATCTTGATACATTGGCCTCATCATGCCTACTAAGGAGGTTCACAATTACATAGCTGAAAATAAAGTTTCACTTTTCCAATATCAGAAGGTGCCATTTCAGTCTACTGCAAAATAGTGATTCAGGTTCAATTTCATCTAAATATGAGAATAATTAGGAATTGAACAGGTGATTGATAATTTTTCGCACTGCGTCATTTTGTTATTCGATGGGAGCTCAAAGTCTTGTCAAGACTCGAGAAGACTTGACTTGACAAGAATCTCATAGAAGGTCTCAGAGGTGATCTGGCTTGAGGGGGATGGCATTTTGATTTATAAACTTAAAAAGAAATGTATTAAATTGAAAGCTGTTGAAGTGCAGCGTGAGCAATCGCAGAATGATGCTAGAAGGTCTAACAAGCACAAGCAGCCATAAGGACACATCTGAGGAAGGCATTGATTCAGATGATTGTGGTAGTCTATCAAAGAGGATGAAACAACAATAACCTGTTGCTAAATTGCTCAGCAAGAGACCCTTTATTATTAAACAAGTACATGTAGCAAGTGCGTGGAAGCAACACATATATTGGATGCTACTGATCAATGTCGAGGTCATGAAGTTCGGAACTTGCATTTCAGTCACAGTTCTATTCGCTGAGCACGATCGTTGTATCGAGAAGAGTTTGCCTGTACGATAAAAATGAATTCTCTCCAGATTGTGCATTGCTCTTTTTTATTGAAGCTATAAGTTATTACACGACATCATTACCTGTCATTGAATGATGTTATCTTGTCTGTTATTTTATCTGGAATTCTGATAAAGCAACTTCTTGGTGTCCCAAGGATTGACTCTGGCACTGGAGAAGCTCAATATACAGATCACTGGAGATGTGCTTCGACACCGCCGCGAGCAACACTGGACAGTATTTCTGCTGGGAATGGGACTTGGTCGGAACTTACTTCATCTAGCGTGCCGTCACAATGTGATGTTAATCGTTGTTATAGGCTTTGAAATGTTGTTATCGTTATCCTAAAAATACATACAGTGTCATGGAAACTGTTTCCTCCACTGTTCCAGATGTTACAATATTTCACAATTCTCATGATCACTGGCGTTGAATTTACTGGAACAGATTTGAGACAACAGTGGATCTGGTATTCGCCTCCAACGAGTACTGTGGAGGCTCCAGGCGCTATAAATTCAATGCATCGAGTTGGGGTTCCACCAAAGAAAGTTGATTACTAATTAAAGACGCTCTTTATAGTCATCTCTTTGATGATTGGCCTCCAACTCCGTTTTAGCAAAGGCAATTGCTCGCTCCCCGTACTCAGTAATATCTACCAGGTTTGAAAGTCAGAAGGGGCACAAAAAACAGATCGCGAAAAAAACGCTTTGAGGCGTGAGGAGGAGCGCACAACCCGGTCCAGGCACTGCCTCCGTCCGGTCGCTGGGCCAGCGTAGAGTGAGCGTGTCAAGAAACCTAATCATTCAGGCTGCGGCCAAAAAAAAAAGACTTGAGGATACAGTAGAAAGCTGGCAGACTGTCCCTAGGAAGCTTGGCAGCGCTAGCCCATTCCAAATGGAGGGACCCACAACTAGAAGGCTCGATGCTGTTTGATCGAAGATTGAGCTCGCGGTACCAATAGCTACCCGCTATCCGAGGAACGGAGGGCTCTGCGGTAGGATATGTCAGAAACAGGGCAACATAGACTACTTAAATAGGACGGAGCGCTACCAACAAGGCACCGTCAGACACGCGCTACTAACCTATAGCTAATGCGCTGCGAGACAGGAAGCCAGTGCATGACATCACGCATATATATATTATATATATATATGTGTGTGTGTGTGTGTTTGCCTGCTTGCGCTCTGGTTGTGCCAGTTCAGAGCCTGGATAAAGGAGGAGGGCTGCGCTAATATATATATATATATATATATATATATATATGACACTGTGTGGGTGTATGTGGGGGTGTCACTATATTATATATGCATGTGTGTGTGTGTTTGGACGTTGGTGGTCTGCTAGGGATATGAACACTTGATTGAAGTAAATAGCGCAACATCAGTTAATCGACAGAAGTCGGCGGGAAATGAATTCTCGCGAATCTGTGAGTAATGAGCCACTCGTCGTTCCAGTAAATGAATCCGTTCTATCGCGGAACATTTATTGTGGGGCATAAACAAAGAGATTCAATTAGATACAGTTTCATCTTAAATAGAGAGGAGATAATTTGATAGAGTGATTTTTCATCAAATTCGTATATTATTATCCTATGATCAACAGCAAGAAGAGACGTTGTTTTTATTATTTGCCCTCAATCCTCTCATTTGGAGGCAGCGGAAACAACGAGGTCCTAAAAAGACCCTGAAAGTGTCTGGGCAGTGGGTGGTAGGGTCGAGCAATTTGGTCGTGCGGGACATGGAGATCATAATATATTGAAACTTGGCACGCTGGCTATAATTATCACAGTGACTGAGCAGCATTTGTCAATGTGTTTTCCAGTGTGAAGCGTGTATTCGTCGGACGTTACCACGTTTCAAAGGTTGGCTCTTAATCATACAACGCTCCGTCAGTTACTCTACTGGAGAGTCCTTGCAGGGTCATCGCTTACAATTATATTCATGATCATGCAATCGAAGTGAGTTGCAGATAGCTGAACCGGACAGGATAAGACATGACGAAAGGATTCCGTTACGCGTGCATTCGTTACTTAACTGGAAACTGAACAGGATTTTAGAAATGACAAATTAAGATTCTGTCTGCAATGAGAATTATGTGCTCCTTTACTATACAGAAACCGCTTTTATTATCAAAGACAATTATAACATAGGCCTAATGCATTGGTTATGTTATGATACTTAATTGTTCCTGAAGGTCGACATATGCATAAAAGCTGATTGTCACTAGTCTTTGTACGTACGGGTTGTGTGTGTGTGTGTGTTTGTGTGTGTGTGTGTGCTGAGGTGTGTGTGTATGTATGTTAGCGGCGTATTGCAAAGCAAGCACTCATTCTACTGGAGCACATTCATAAAGGCCTATTTGTAGGCCTATACGTGTATATATATAACAAGCGTCGCTATCTTTAATCTAATTAAATGCAAATTGAATTCTGTGAACTCTGACCCAAGAGATGAGGACTGTTTGGAGGAGGGTGAGGAGGAGGGCTGTTCCGCTTCCTTCGTTGCTCCTCTGCTTCTCTCGAAGGCGCTTTGAGAAGATGCAAAATGTCACTTATTGGACAAAGATGGACAGAATGATTTCGATCATCTCTCAAACGTAATCGTGATCGTAAATTTCTCAAGCTCTACTCTAACGCTAAGCGAAGGGCACCAGCTTATTCACGAGTGATGACGAGGGCCCCACGGATTCTACAGCAACGCCATCAACAGCGGCAGCTACAGCATCTTCCGCAGCTGCAGAATGAATATATGTTGAGCAGCAACAGAGCGATGGGAAATGGAACCGAGGTCAGAAGTCAAAGATGGTAGACACCAGACTGGACTGCGTTCCCGATGCCATCGATTCCTGGATATGGAGAGGGGGAGGCGTCGAATGGACGGGTCACGTGGACTAGAGAGAGCGTCTCTGGTTTCCCTAATCAACATACTGAAGCCATGACGGAAAAGATATTTGGACGAGAATTCATGGATCGATTGGATAGATGTCACGTGGCATATACTGCGTCGACTCATAGGTTCCAGTTCCATCTGTGTAACCGATCTTTGAAACATCCAACGTTCAATATATGTACTTTATTGATTTATTGGATTAACTGTTTGATCTGTAATCTATCAATCAGTCAGTCAGTCAGTCAATCGGTCAGTCAGTCAAACAGTCAGTCAGTCAGTCAGCCAGTCAGCCAGTCAGTCAGTCACTCGGTTCAGTCGGTCGGTCGGTTTCTCAGTCAGGTGGCATACCGATAACTTAGACGCAAAATACTGCATCTTCAAAATCTAACAAATTATTTGTGATTTCATTTTTACCACCAACAGTTAGTTTGATAGACGATACCTCAATTTCGCTAGAGCCGTGAACATTAGATATTATTTGCTCACACACACTTCGAAGCCTATTATAGAGAAATGAACCTACAGAGCAATGCACAACGTTAATGCATTGCCATGGCAAGACATTGGCCTTCAGTGGTCTGAACTCTGAAGACCATTCTTTGTCACTATATAGGGCCTGCAGCTGCGGTCTGAATAGCGTTGACTCGCTGACAATTAATTTGACCGTTTAGACGCAATTGTAGACCAACAAGCGTAGGAAACCATGAGAAGAGGTCGACTGAGCAAGAAGCAGTCCGATGTTAACAGTTGAAAGTTCATTCCAGAGGAATGTATTAGATAAACGAACAGTGCATGTAGAGGCACCTGTCAGTCATACACATCAGCTCGTAAGCTAAATATCGTTCCTACGGTGCCTATATAGTACACAATAATAGTAATTAATTTCGCTTAAATGAAACTGACAATCAAGAGCATGATTAAAAAAACAGTGTGAGCCAATCATGCCAAGTTACTATAATAGTGGTCGAATTTAACAGTCGACAGCCACGCAAGTCGTACATTACGTCTCCTCGGCTTGACTTCCGGAATTCGACCTGGCACCGAAAAGAAACGAGAGGATTGGCCAATGCGGACTTGATTTGGTATAGCACCGGTGAATAAGCTGGTCTCTCTGGCGTGGTTTCTGTGGGCGCTGGTAAATTTTCGAGGATTTACATTACATTAAGATATGCTCTTCCAGGGCGCTATCCTGCCTATTCATCATAATCCATAACATGTACTGCATTTATAAGCTCGACTAAGCGCGTCTTGTTTTCAGACCGTGATCTAGATCTGCAATGGCTAAAAATTCAATTCTCTGCACATCAAGGTCGGATAGAAATTCGATATGTGATAATTGTTCGCGCGCCCTGTGAAGTAATAACGCAGGACGACTAGCTTTACTTAGATAGACAATAAGCACATTCTTCGTGTGTTCACTATGCTCAAGGTCGCCGTTATTCTTAGGGCCCTGGAATACTGTGAAGCCTCGATTTATTGAAACGGGATCTAGGCCTTTCTGCTCCAGATCCAGGCCTTCGTTTGTATACGCATAACGTCGTGAGATGGACTCGTCACTGCGGGAACCACCTGCCAATAAGAAATGCTGAGAGACGCAGAGACAGACAAGCGCAAATCACGGTCGAAATCGTTGCTTTTCATTCCCCTATGACAATTAAATGCATCGTCGTCGGCGTTTATTCTGTCGTGCAACACAATTGCAGCTGTGCAACAGATTTAACCTCATCTCGCTTTTGAGAAGAAAAAAACCCAGATCTTTTTGTAAGCTACAATTGATGATCGGAAAGTAATTTCCTTTCGTAATGACACCTGGAGCTGATCTTCTTTCTCTTATTTGTTTCCCATTGACTCTATCTATCGGTTCTGTCGACCTATGCACGTGTGTGACTCTGGCGAAGAGTCACGTTAAGTAAAGTGAAATAAATGTTAATGAAAGCGAAGATGCATTGCAGCAAAAAGCAGAAATGAATGTCTATTTATCTATTTAGACATCTGATCTATGGAGCCTCGATTTATTAATTTGTTAAAGCCAGTCTAAATTAGCGTCCCTCTTACAGTATAACATTGTAATTTATTTTAAAAAGTAAGTATCTATGTGCTTTATCGAACTGTTTGAAAAGGCTCTGCGAGAATGCTAGAAGAATGTACAATCATAAGGTAATCAAAGTAAGCAATTACACAACAGACATCCTCGGAGTAGTAAGAGTAAATAGAAAGGAAACAGTGTTAATAACAATCCCAATAGGAATTGATTCATTTGTATAGAATTCGGGTGATCAAACCACACTGGGTTAGTGCCTCAGCACGCGGGGTCTCTCGATTGCGCGATCCGTAGTAGGCATATTCTTGTTCAAAACAGTGCGTGATAGAAATTAAACGAACCTAAGAGCTGCCACAGGCTATTTTTACAAATCGTGACGATTGACTGACATAGCAAACACTGACACGCACTTCCGGAAACAGAAAGATAGTTATGCTGATTAGTAGAACGTCCCTTTTGCTAATGCATGACGCGATGACAGTTCGAAACAGGTAGAGACTGATGCGGTGTTTCGCTCCTTTAGTTAAAAGACGGCGCGTAGAAAGTCATTATAGTCAGGTCATCAGATGCGTTGGTGTGAGACGCCCGATTCAAAGTCCAGAACAATTATTGCTGGCATCATTAACAATTAACAGCTTCTATGGCGTTGGTGGATATAATGCATGAGGTATAACCCAGTGATGCCACCAAAGCCAAGCCGTAATTGAATCAACATCTAGAATATCAGTCAGTTGACACAGAGAAAGGCACACACACGCGCGCACAAACGCGTACACACATGTCTATATATATATATATATATATATATATAAACAGACAGATACAGAGACAGGCAGACAGACAGACACTT
>OY365809.1:18518107-18525607 GCA_959347315.1 Bimastos eiseni
AAGGAGTGGCGTTGGTCAGTGGTGGTTGCGACACCTTTGCCATCGTCGAAATCCGTCGAATGCTGATTGAGATGAGGATCAGCGGTGGATTAGTTTGGACGACGACAAACAGAGAAAATGGAAACAAGTGAGACGACGACAACGACGACGACGAAGACGACGACGATCGCCTGATCAGGAAATGAGACGAAATAAGCGCAGAATTAGTGGGAGACGAGTGTCACCACACGCATACTAAGAAGACTCACTACGTACATCAACTGAAGACGTAGATAAACTGACCGACAGAGAGACATGTGGACGTCAGACAGAAGACACGCAAGCAGATGTAATGCCACAGTCAGATAGGACGGCAGATTGACATCATTGTCAGGAAAGGCGACGCGCCAACATACAATTAGAAAGAAGTATGAACAGACAGACAGCAATGGAAAGAACCGAAGTTGGAGTAACGGTGTGCGTAGTGCATTTGTGTAAGTGTGTCTGTCTGTGTGTGTGTCTGTCTGTCTGCGCGTGCGTGGATGTGTGTGTGTCGGGTGTGCGTGTGTGAATGTGTGTGTGTGTTTGTGAGTGTCGGGTTTGTGTGAGAGAGAAAAAGCAGGCGGAGACAGGTTGAGACATGCAGAGGCATACAGAGACAGACGTACAGAGACAGACAGAGACAGAAGGAGACAGGCACAGATAGAAAACGATAGGCACAGTTAGACAGAGAGAGAGACAGGTCATTGTCTCACTCTTTTCTTATTCCGTCAGCGTACTGATCCTAAAAAGTTATTTCCCGCTGAAGCAGAAGCAGTGAACAGATTTCAGGAGTAGAAGGTCTGTGCATCAACTGGGAATAACTTCGACCTAGTTCACCACTTATATATCCTTTTCAAGATCTTGCTATTTTTCCCGCGAAATTTGAAGCATATTTACATAGACTGTGGAGTTGGAGATAGACTAAAATGAGAAGCTGGTCGAGACATATCGACTCCCTCACCTTCTATGCATCTGCTCAACTGAGATAGATTAACTCGAGAGAGTAGGCTTGCATTCTAAAATTTATGTAGGGCTTATTAAGTGTTTGTAAAGTTCTGACCTGCAAACTATCTACTGTCCAGCACAATAGTTGAAAACTACGTTCATCCTGGTAAACATAATTATACGGTTGCAATTCATTTCAACATTGGGCGACATAGAGTAATTGATGATGTTGTTGTTGTGCTCTTCTTCTATTCATTATCACTATCATCATTATATTAAAGTTTATTATTCATTTACTATTATTATTATTATTATTATTAATTTATCAGTGTTACCAATTTATTATTATCATCCCTATTAATATGATCATTGTCATTATCATCATTAAACCTATTTTTGCTTTTATTATTAATATTTTTCCACGGTAGGTCGAATTTCTCAGGTCATACAGAAATTGTCCGTAGACATAAAAATGGGTGACATGGAACTATTAGGTTACCTTCGATTCAGACTGTCGAGATCACCACAAAAGCACCGTGTGTGTTGTCTTAGTGCGTCAATCGATGTCAGTAGTATACAAGAAAAGTCCAAGTGACCTCTATTCTAGTGCAATGGTGTAACTCTATGCTTCATTTGACTATGAACCAAAGACAGTAACTTTTGGTGGTCGAAACATACAATGTACAAAGAAAGTATTTTGATCAGTATTACAGATCGCACTGCAGACGGAAGTTCGGTGTAGACGAACCTTAGACAATAATATACCACCTGACCGCAATAAATACCCGTCAACATGTGAATAGACGTTTTCCGATCAATTTTTATCAGAACTCAGCATGTTTCAACTGATGATGTTGCTGTCACCTCAGCTGCACCGCAGGCACTAAACCGGAATGGCTTTTCTTGGTTCATCATGACATAATTGAGCGGCTGCACTCTGCGCTTTCGGACGTAATAACAACGACCGATGTCACTCTCGCCTATGCACCATAGCCCTGGCTTATGTAAATCGCCTGTAACTGTAATCCTGTCTATAAGTCATTTTCTCTGTATGTCTGTCTCTTAGTTCTTATTTTTATTTAGGCAATGTCTGACTGATTGACTGACTGACTGACTGACTGACTGACTGACTGACTGACTGACTGACTGACTGACTGACTGACTGACTGACTGACTGACTGACTGACTGACTGACTGACTGACTGACTGACTGACTGACTGACTGACTGACTGACTGACTGACTGACTGACTGACTGACTGACTGACTGACTGACTGACTGACTGACTGACTGACTGACTGACTGACTGACTGACTGACTGACTGACTGACTGACTGACTGACTGACTGACTGACTGACTGACTGACTGACTGACTGACTGACTGACTGACTGACTGACTGACTGACTGACTGACTGACTGACTGACTGACTGACTGACTGACTGACTGACTGACTGACTGACTGACTGACTGACTGACTGACAATGACTGTTACCCCTATAGGTTCAAGATGGTTCAACTCATTATTTTGCGATGGTAACTTTATAAAACAAATGTCATTTAAGCTAACTACATGGGAACAATCACTGCATTTAGGTCGTTTAAACACCGAACATAATATAGCTACAAAATCCGGCTTCAAAGCCAAAAGCAATAAATCACGAATCAGTGACAAAGAAGTCACAAAACCAAGGAGAGACGTCAAGAGATCAAAGGTCAAAGGTCCATGCCTAACATAACAGATACTGTCCAGTAAGATGCAAATCGTGGCTGGAAACATGAAGTGGGAGATCAAGTTGTAGAACATGTCAATGTACGGCGGTCATTAAAGATAAGTTTCCAATTCCATCTGCGTGTATACAGATTGCATCCTAGTCCACAGCTTTTAGTTTGAACTGACATTGTAATTGTCACAAAGATACAGAATTTTTCAAAGCGCTACTCTCTTGATATTGTGAACAGTTATAAAAACATGGATTTAATATCTGCGAACACTAGACATTAATATGACATGGAGCCATCACAGAGAAATTATACTTTACGGAAAGCATATAATAACCTCTTAGCAGTCCTGCTAATAATACACAGTGAATTTGCGGACAATAGCAAATTACGCAGGATATGCTCATCGTGTGGCGGACAATAATTGATAACTGCAGACAATGTCATCATGAGGATGTGTTTCTGGAGTAAATTATTATCTATCGCTTTTCATCTCTGCAGTCAATCGTTTCAACACTTAAGATAACGTGACAATCGCAACACGTGGAGAGACATCCTTCCTATACCATCCACTTCACGGAATTAATGCACGGACGATGAATTGCATGCGATGCTAAGTGATACCGTTCGGAGGGCGAGAAGAATGGTGGGCCTGGTGATCAGTAGGAGAAAGAGGAGAAGCATTTTAAAGGTATATCGATATTCTTAAGAGATCCGTAAACAAGTAGTGACCAAGCTAACCCCAAGAGTAGTGACCAAGCTAACCCCAAGAATCACTCAGTGCTGTATCATCGATGTGTCGAACTGAATACTGTGAAAGATAGCCCTGACGAAGACGTCGATCATCTAAAAATGAACCCTTCTTAGGTTTGATTACCGGTTACATTTTATATCACGCGCTTCGCAGACTCATCTTGGGTCATCAACTTCCATTATAATGTAATTGGTCGCGAACCCACCTTCAGCGCTGCAACCGCTTACACGGTTGGACTATATACTAAGCTGCGCGTTAAAAATTTTGCTGTCAAATACTATTATGAATGACGTCCAGGGTCGAGTGTAACGGCTTCTATCGAAGGCATGGTCAGATACTTCGGTCACGATGAAGTCACTGGTGATGGAGGAAGCCGTCAACTCAACTGGATTTGAGCGAAAAGGGGTTGGATGATGGAGCGGATGAGTGAGCGGAGTGGAAGAATGAGGTTGAAGAAGGCAAGAAAGAAGGTAGAATTCTTGATAATTAAAATTCATGAATTCATGTCCCACAATTGCATTTAGTCATTTATTGGCATAGTGATATTATGTCTACCAGAAACTGCTTAAAAGATAGTGACACGGGAACAGGAAATGTGTAGCAATTCATGCAATCTGTTTTAACCTCACCCCTCCCGTCCTCCCCGGCCCAAGGCCCCCGTTCTCTGAACTGTCCCACAACTTTCGCCCCAATCCTCTCATTATTCTCGCAGCCTGAAAGATGAATCAAATCACCTTAACATTATCATCTAAACCATGTTTGTCATTAAAGCTTGTGAAAACTTCAGAGTGAAATGTTTGAACATTGTTACCCTTTCGCGGTACAAATCTTTACATGCCCATTACCGTACTGCTACCGCTGTTGATGCCAAAACTCTTCACCATTGCCGATGAATATCGCCGCCCAAACTGTTACGACGTCTGAGCGTCACTCTGTATTCAGCTTAAATACATGTGTGCGTGTATATATTAATGTTGCTGATACATCTTGGCCAAAGTACAGTCGACAACAGTTGTTTGTGCGAATTGCCTGTCCTGAACGAAAACAGGATCTATGATAACTATAGGTTTTTACATCGGTACATGCACACATGAACAACACGTAGGTAGACAATCAATGCTGAATTAGCAGTCTGCCTGCCTCTCTATAGGCTAGATAGTATCTGTCTCACTATCTGTCTGGCTATCTGTTTGTTTGGCAGTCTGTCTCTATCTGTCTGATTCACTGCCAGTCTGTACATAGGTCAATGTGTTGTCATTCGACAATCTCTTATTCACTTTCTTCTGTAAGCCTAGATCTGATTTTCAATCAATCAGCTTATACTTGCTAAACGCTGCTGAGCGCCACTTACCTATAATGGCAAGGTTTATTTGTTACAGTCTTTATCAACAGCATTGATTTAGCTCAGTGGCTTTAGGCTGAATCCCAAATACGACAACATAACTGACAAGAATTTCACTTGACGCAAAGATTCAAACCTTGACATAAAGCTAGAAGTAAAAAAAAGTGTGAAATCGATCGTCGCTAATGTCTTCGGCTTAGCACTGTATTTATGTGAGTCTTGTTAATGGGTATGTGGACAACTGATCATTGGACGGTTGATCGCCGAACGATTGACCACCGAACGATTGATCATTGGACGGTTGATCACCGGACGATTGATACACCGATCTATGTACTTTGAGGGACTGCGATGGGCCTTAACGTTTGGTGATTTTTATCTTTTATAGCGGTGAATGCGGCATTTCTCTTTCTACCTCATTAATTAAAGTGATCAATGTGTACATATAAATCTTTATAGGAATTGACAGCAACAGTGATCAATCGTCCGATGATCAACCATCATTAAGCGCCCTTGCAGCGGCATGGCTGCGTTACGGCGCTCTAGAAATCGCCTGTTTATTAGTAATAATCCGCAATGATCAACCATCCGGTGATCAACCGTTCAGTGATCAAACGTCCTAACCCTCTTTCACATTTGAGTCCCTGGTGTTTTGGCAATCGATACTCAATAATTCAGTTTATTTTATAAATTCTTTGATGTCGTTTTGTTTAAACTCACAACTGCCCCGTAACCTGTCTCTGAATTCTTTGAGTCATCAACCTGTCCTCTTCATCCTTCAATGAATTGAACTCTGATTCTAATTTTTTTTTCTCAGAACAACTACCAACTAATGTCTTGCAGTCCTCAATAACGGAACAGACAGATACCCGACGAGTTCTCGGTTTCGATATAGCACTTTCTAAGATAGTGAGCTGTTATATTCGCCTATAATGACACGACAGTGTGCCGTGTCTCGGCTGTTCCCAGCAGCCCCCGTTGACAGAGAAAATAGCATACACCAACAACAGGTCTTGCATTAATTTTGGCTAAAAATATCAACATCCATATCTGGCTAAGCTATTAATTATTCCTAAGAGCTCACGTTATCTTAGATCAAACACAGGGCTTACATGTCGTCTTCCCAAGACACCAGTTAATAAGTCTTCCGCGCCATTAATGTGGCCTGTTAGTCGAGCAAACTCCTTGTAGACTAATTGGGTCATCTGTTATTAGCCTAATGTCACTCTCGTTCCGGGCTTTCTCACAAAATTTCTCTCAGAGGTCTAAGTATTTTCACAAACTGCGTTACAGACTGCATTAATAGCCACATAGCGAGGCAACTGAGGAGTTTCTACGCCGAATTGAACTGCATAACACGTTACATTGCGTCTGGGTTTCGACGAATAAATGCATTAGAAGAAAATCGATTCTAACGAAGACGCCGTCTTTCTACAAAGTGTCTGACACTCGCCGCAACAACATTAGACGACATTGTCAGATCTCACGACCGGACGAAAGAAATACGGTTCGACGGAAGAACGGCTGAACGGAAGTACGCGCAAACGGAAGAACGAATAATCGACCGACCAGATAGAGCGATCTCAGACATTCAATTATTTCAAATTGAACTCTCATCGCATTACACTATTATCTTTGTGACGCTTTAGAACTGCTGCGAATTCTCGGTTCATTTAGATTCAAATCGCTTGGTTATCTCTTCGTTTCGCTTCTGCAGAGTCACGTCGCTTAAGCGTAGACTTATCGACGTAACCGATTTAACGTTTCACGTGTAAATGAACAGTAATTTATTCCCATAAAGGTTTTTCCGGTACCTCTTACAATAAGCTCAAATGATAGGCTCAAATTGTACATGTCCGATGGATGCTGGGAGGGCTATGAGTATGTTTCTTGAAGGGTCGCTATATAAGTGCCCATAATGAATGAATGAATAAATAAATAAATGAACGAATGAATGAGCAAACGAACGAATGAATGATTGAACGAATGAATGGATGAATGAATGCTTGAATGACTGACTGAATGACTGACTGAATGGGTGAATGGATGAATGGATGAATGGATGAAGGAAAGACGGGATGAATGGATGAATGGATGAATGAATGAACGAATGCTGTCACAAGATACAGAGACAGAGACGATGAACCTACAGACCTAAAGACACATAATTTTTATTATTAATATCATTTATTGAAACAATAAATGCATTGATTGCGTTCCATGCAATCTGACAGATGCAACGTCGTATTTTTCATTAGAAATCAACTATCAATAATTTATTTACTTTGCTTGCTTCGTCATTTGTGTCAGTTTAACGATCAGCACGAGCATTTTTCGGAATTGTAATATAAGAAATTACTTTTCTGTACATATGAAAGTTCACGTGGTATACGATTTACGAATTTGTATCATTAAAAAAATGAATCAATAATTAATTATTTAGAAGAGAATTAATGCACATTTATGGGAGTATCGTACATCGTGTAGGTATAATAATCTATTCGTTGTATGCTAAGACGATCAGAGGGTCCATCCAGTGATCGAACTCGTAGAAGCAACTTGAAAAATGCGCTTTTCTCTGTCTGCTGTTAACAATTAGTTTGACAAGGTGCATGTTGTTCTTGTAAGAAGGACTTGGCTGCATACATTTGGACAGATTCAGTCGGTGACGTCAGTGAGTCCAACAGAAGCCAATCCGATGAATACTGTATTACTA
>OY365809.1:19228107-19333465 GCA_959347315.1 Bimastos eiseni
ATTATGCTGTTTTGAGACAGTTCTGCATTTTTCATTAATACATTGCTTGCGGCAATGTTGATAATAATTAAATGCCCAATTTTATTGATCAAAATTTACTTTAACTAAATATGCCAAACTACAGTTTTACCAAGATTTCTATGCCGCTCCTCCCAAAATTGAAGTTGTTTATTGAAATCCACAAATTTTAGCAGACGTTAGGTCTATAGTTGGAAGAGAAACCAGCATTACCAGTCTGTTTCTATTAAAGACTGAAAATAAATTAAAAGTATTAACTTAGTGATTGTATTGGTTCGAACTTTAATAACTGCATAACACAATGGCTAAAAGTTTCTTCCATTGTCCATTAGGTCCTAGCTTGCTATCATAAACTTTAAAAAAATTTAATACATTTTGAATCCAACATTTGTCGCCCTTGAAATGTGGCGCCTCTAGGCCGGACCTTGTTTGCCTATAGTGGTAAATACGGCGCTGAGAAAGCGTGCAACTCATGTGTAGAAACTATATGAATCATCTAGTTCCACTCGGTCACCACTTAGACCTACACTTGGTATCTCCAGAAGAGGATGGCGCTTTAGGCCTATTGATATTAGCCTATTGTCACGGTTACGGACTTCTAATGAGGAGGCTGTTGCGGAGTGAAGCAAAGAAAGCAGGTCTGACTTTAGCAAATGTAAGAAGCACTAATTTATTATAGAAATAAAACACCTTTGCACATTTACGTGCGACATAGCTGAGCGAGCACTGAAATGGCTATGGAAACTGAATAGTCGAGATTTTCACATGAAATATTACATCTGTAAGGGTTACACGATTAGCCAAACATGTCACTTGCTAGACATGCTTGCAAGACCATCTGCTAAATGTCGGTTGGCAGGATTACTCCGTGAACATGTACCTGAGGCAGAAGTGGAGAGATCCGCGCCTGATATTTGACGCTCCGAATCCCAAGATGGAGGAGATACGCCTGGGAGACGTCAACAACAGCGGATACAAGGACGTCTGGGTGCCAGACACGTTCTTCCGCAACGAAAAGAAAGCCCAATTCCACTCGGTCACCATCGACAACAAACTCATGAGGCTGAAGCACGATGGTGAACTTTGGTACGCCACGAAGTAAGACACAACTCCCAATAACTGCATTGTATATCTAGATTTTTATGTAGCGCCTCTCACAGAGTAACTATTCACAGGCGCTCTCTGCAAGTGTCCATCTTGTTACGATGTTAAGCGTCATTTTAACGGAAATAGGGTCACAATAATTGGCAAAACAGTGCACAAAAGCGTGGAACAAACCAATAGAACAGATGACATGGATGTTAGGAGTCTCTGGAACATAGAAATGAGACATTCATGAGTAAGATGCAACTGTTAATAATTGTATGATTTAAGTAAAATGCAATTCCGAATGATTATAACAAACAAACAAACAAGATTCTTTTTATTGACCTCAACTGGGACACTGTGATTAAACAAGATTATTATTATTATTTATTATTATTATTATTTCTATTATTATTATTATTATTATTATTATTATTATTATTATTATTATTATTATTATTATTATTATATACAAGGTACAACTGGGAGGATTCTTCTGGCACATTCTAGGCCTACGAGAGCATAAAGTCACTGTGGATGGGTCAGAAGCGTCTCTGAGTATAAATCTTTGAAGGGAGCTATACAAATTGTGTGAATGGATTAGTTAAATTTGATATTAAAATAATAATATATCAGTTTACATAAAACCTCAATTGCAAACGCTTCATGCGTATTTAAGAAATGAATCAACTGAAGTTGACAAGATTAAGAATACTAATAAATAAATGTTATGCCTAGGCCTATATAAAATAATTAGGAATTAGGCCAATCAGGTGTAACATACTTTGTTGGTAACATCTGGAAGAGTCGGATAGTTCAGATCGAGTTCACTTTCTATTCTGCATCTTCAATTATTCGTGTTTCAGATTCATTTTTCATCTTTATTTATAGGTCTATCCGTGGGCTCACATTTTACTTACAGTGCGTTTGCCTTATGCCATTGTATCAAGTTACAGTAAAAATAAAAAGGGTTACGTGTCCTCGAGACAGCGGCAATAATATCGTCTGCACGTCAACATAGAATATTAAGGTTTAGCAGGTGGAAGACCAAAATTGGGATAATTGACTTCGAACATTTGAATTGGGGTCCTAGATGCGCTTCTGTTTATTACTGATCACCATTGCCTTGTCATTTGTTGGGAATCGTTTCAGAATATCCGCTACTTTGTCGTGTCCCATGAGGCTGCACAAGTATCCGTTCGACACTCAGGTCTGCCCGATGATGTTCGAGAGCTGTGAGTGATATTTGTGTTCGTGTGCCTCAGTAGCAGAGGCAGAGACTTAGGGGGACAGAAGGGGACGGTCCCCTCCGAAATTTCAGGTGGAGGGGATGGAGCTGTTTATACTCTCCCAATAATTCTTAAATATCAGAACGTCTAAAGACTTCTTTTTTGACTATATTATCAAAGACTCTGCTGAGAGTAAAATACGACAGTGATGTTTGTATAGCAGAAATTATCATTCAATTCTTTTCAAACCAACTGTAATTGGACATTGACTGCAATGTCATTCCCACATTATCTGTGGTAGAAATATCGAATTATGCTCTCAATTGACCACTAACAAATATTGTGTATTAGACCTATTTATATTTCTGTAGCGCTGCGGAAGAAATGTCTTGCATTTATTAGTCGGGGCTTTTGCACACTTATGTCGGCGCGTTTAGGTGGGGGCGCTTATGTCGGCACTTTTGCCCGGTGCGCTTTTGTTACGGCGCCGTTGTGTAGTGGTAAGGGTGACGGCTAGACAATTTTCGTTAAGAACCAGCAGGTCCAGTTGTTCCAGATGAAAGCTAAACTAATACAAAGACGCATGCAGTGAGATCAGTTGACGATTAGAAACAAAGATAAAAGGGTTGATTAAAGACACAGATAAAAAGTACGATCAAAGACAAAGGTAAAATGGGCGATATAGGACAAAGCTAAGAATTACGATAACAAACACGGAGCTGTACAACCCCTTATTATTACCGAAATTTGATACCGCCCTTCTTCCAACATCTTTTGCTCAGAAGTGCAAATTATTGTAGGATAAGTAAGAAAACTGTCTAATAATACATTGAAGTACAATTAAGCCTAAACCAGAAACTCTAAATATACTGCCTGAATTGACACGATATTAGGAGACGCTTGCACGCAAAGAACTTAACTATCCCAGGAGACATGTTAATGAAACAATGAAAGTGTTGCGGTGTGTGTAAGTGCTCTTCTACGACATATCGATTTCAGCGGTATCTTATTGAACGGCCGCAATTGCATCAAATCAGTCGGGGGAAATCCAGTAGGTTCCTAGAAATGATATCCTCGACCCCCTCCCATTTGTCTGTATTTGGATATACCATCCCTATTCCTCTGTGTACGTCGTTATCACATACTATGTGATAACGATGGTTTTATTCCTGTGGTGTGCTAGCACCGATTCACGTACTCGTCAAACAAATCGTCCTTTCTGCTGCTTTCGAATGCCACACTAGCCACTGATTATCATTTTCGCCTTCTTGACGACTGTGCCCGTTTCTGATTTTATTACGATTCGCTCACCCTTGTTGTAATGTCGGCATAATGTAATTTGTGTAATGGACATCTTTGAAAATTTCTCAGCCGAGACCAGCCTATTCACCGGAGCTATGCCAAATCAAGTTCAGAAATAGTCAAACTGCTCTGTTCGCCATATAAATTATGGTGCCAGGTCAAAGGTCAAGTCCAGAAAACAGCATGATGCTACGGTGGTGGTGGTGGTGGTGGTGGTGGTGGTGGTGGTGACTCAGGAATTTACTCAGGATAAGGTCAAAAGATAGCATGAGGAGCTCTGTTTTCAGACGCGTTTGGCAAGTAGAATGAAAGTAGAGTGCAGGCAATGCAGATGCTAAATTGAGAGGCAACATATAAAAGCATGTGCAAATTGGCGAAGCTTATTATATATCAGTCCTATAATTCTGCACTCTAGGTAAGGAGGAGCCCTTTTAACTGCACTTTCATTGATTTTGATGACCAGACGAAAAATAAGAATTATTGAATTGATTTGAATTTATTTTCAGTCGGTTACACGATGGACACTTTGTACTTCGCTTGGCTAGATAAACCGGTTGAGTTCGATGGGGACGTCCTCTTTCCGCAGTTCGCTCTCATCGGAAAACTCTTGTATGACTGTTCGCTGAACTACACAGCAGGTTCCGCTTAGATTTCTTCTTAGTCTTCGTCATTGATGTAAACAAACAGTTTTGCGTTTGTAGAGTTGAGATACTAGACACGTCTCACTGATGGCCTTATGGAATTTAGGAAGATGACAGGTTCAAGGAGACAACGTGTCCCAGAGTTGACGAAGCTCATTCGCTGAGATCATGATGGGTATTGTTTGTTCAGAATATGAAAAGCTGCAGAAAGGTTAGGCCTACCCCGATCTTGTTCAAATAGTGGGGCTACAAGAAATACGACACCCCTCCCACCCTCTGAAAACTACGCCTCACTCAACTCCCAGATTTTGCTCCTGATTACGCGCCTTATAATCAACCGGTTTCTACAACTCATCTTTTCTTGCAGTTGTATAGCTTGTATAGGGTATGCGAATAAGTTACGATTATCGTAACGGTGAACCCCAAACATCTACATGTAGGCCTATATTCTAAAGCGCCACTCGAAAGCCAAACTCGAAAGGCTTATTCACGAACACTGTGTTGAGTTGGTTGGTGTTCTAAAGTGTAGTCAAAAGAAAGGTCCGTGAATGTAATGTAATCAAAGATTTATATAGCGCATCTTCAGGATACAGATCTACTCAGAGGCGCTCTCTTTGCTGGCCTAAGTGATGTTAAATGTCACAGTGAACAAGTAAAAAAAGTCTATTAGCAAAACTGTGTAGAGTAAGTTGAAAAAAGTCATAAGGGGTGGGCCCACGCACAAGCGTGGAACAAACCAACGGATTCCCGTCGACAGCTGACAGATGGCATGGATGTGAATAAGCTGGTACCCTGTGCTTGGCTTTAGAATGGCACTTTAGAAGTCTGGAGATAACGATTACGATAGATGCGCAATTGGTTTGACTTGATGAGAGTCATCAAATTGATTTGGTCTTTGCTTGATGTCCTGTTGACGCACGCAGGCGCCTTTCCGTGCCAGGAAATTCGTTTCGTGTTGCGTCGGCAGATCGGATTCTTCGTGATCCAAATCTTCGTTCCAACCATTCTGGTCGTCATCCTGTCCTGGGTCTCGTTCTGGATCAACATCGACGGAGTTCCAGCGCGAGTGAGCATCGGACTGCTGACGGTGCTGACGACGACGACGCAGAGTTCTGGGATCAACTCTCAGCTGCCGAGGGTGTCCTACATCAAGGCGATCGACATCTGGATGATCATGTGTCTCATCTTCGTCTTCGCTGCCCTGCTTGAATACGCCTTCGTCAACGTCGCTGCTCGCAACGGCGTTCGCATACGGACGCCCATCGTACGTCACGCCGTACCACTACACGCTGTAGACGGAGATAGACATCAGGTCCGCCCCTCTTATAATCAGTTCTGTATTAATTTCACTTTAAATACCTCAACTATAGTATCCAGCATATCCATAGGCATAAGGTGTAGCTACATGTGTGCTACATTAATTGCTCATTTGGCGGTGGTAGATTTAAACAGTCTGAAACGATCAAAGCGCTTCTGGAAAATCTATGATAGACTCTATTTTGCCGTCTTAGTGAACGATCTGCATGTCACCATTTTAAAATAATGTAGGAACATGGATAACATCGCAATGCAGGTTTTGTATGCAGAGCATAAGTAACAATGTGGATGGATGGAAGCATGAATAAATAGCGATGTATGATGGATGGATCGTGGATGGGTGGATGGGTGACAAGATGGCTGGATGGATGGACGAGTTAATGGGTGCATGGATGGACGGAAGGATGACCTATTAGTGTTGTTGAAATATGTAGGCCTAGATGACGAGTGTAGGCCTACGTTCTCTCTTAAGGGGCGAATCTCGTTTAGATCAAGTGGATGGTCTCAAATCAAAACGGTCTGTCTCGATAATAGGCCTATCGGGTTGTGTAGCGGAACAGCAATAATTATTTGCTCTGCTTCACCATTTCACCTCTAAATAGTAATTAATTACGCAGCGCGCTTATCGTACGCAAGTATTGTCTTCTTTCGGAGACCTTCTCAAAACTGCGCAGGGTAGTTTTATGTGACAACGTTGTTAAAAAGTTTAAGGTTGCCATTCGATTATCAGACATCATTACGATTGTCTGGTAAAGGTTTGAAATTTGTCTGACTACTTCTCGACACCTTCATCACCATCTATCAGTCTCCGTGTGTTTATGCCACTTCGCTCGAGATCTGTCGCCCTTATGCTGCTTCTGTCGCCCTTTATAGCAGTTCAAGTAGTATTGATGTTTCAGCATTAACATGTGTTGCATGTTTTCTTTCCACTTATCCTAGGATCATGCGTCGGATTCTATGTTTTCAAACTGCTTTAAGGTAAGTCGGTAAACTGTTTACTTGACCTAGTCAAAACTCTTTTTCAGACCACGTTAGACCTTCTTTTTAAAGAACGTTAAACAGAGAACGAGAAGACTGCTATGGATTTGGCAAGTAGGCTAGATATTTGTATCAAGACTTCTAACTCGCCTACATCGTATTAACCAGTCGGTCTTCAGATATCGCGCTTTACTGAATCTCTCGCTTTTGAGACTTAATTGCAGCTACTTCATGCTTGTATCCATAGCCTGATTAGACCTAATGACGGCGATTTAATTGGCTATAATTAAAGCAGTTCTGTTTAATGTCGTAGGATAATTATTTGTCAAGGTTAGAATTGGCTGCTGTCTATAATAAGGTGATTAAGATCACAACATAGCCTACCAAGGTGTTTCAAGCGACGATGATAACAACACAAGGAAGATATAAGGAAATATTAAACGCAGCTGATTATCAGATGCGGAATGCCATCCGCCACCTTCATCAGCCTCCTTCCATCTCCATCCTGCCTCTTCCGTCTCCATCAGCCTCCACCCGCTTCTCTCAGCCTCTATCCTTCTGCCTACATCATCCTCCGTACGGTCCTGAATTCTAAGTCTAAGAATGTTAATATATTATGTCTTAATGTGACTAGGGTTTGTTAATCATCATTTCGCTGTGAGTATAATAACATAGGTCTACTTTGGTCGTTCTGTGTTTGGTGGTGTATGCGGCGTTCATGTCGTGGTAGTGCGTATACGTTCTTCGTATACTGCCGTAGAATCGTTCGGGCAATCGGCAGATGTACACCATTTCGGTGGACGCGGAGGGATGCAAGAGAAGAGCCCGACAGATCGATAAGGTGTCGAGGAAGTCGTTTCCACTTGCCTTCCTCCTCTTCAACATCGTCTACTGGGTGGCCTACACCATTCCAACCACCGGATCAGACGATGACGAAACCTCACAATAGGTCGTCCACCACCAGCCAGCATGGACTCAGGCCAACCTCCACCACAGTGTCCATATATATAGGCTCACGGGGGAGTTTGGGCATCCTCTGTCAGCATATCCATGGGCATTATATGGGCTCATATGTCCTGTATACGGGCCCTTTATGGAAATATTGGCCTATGTGGGCTCCATGCGGGCATGCTGGCAGGGTCTGCACCAATTATACAGACTCTTGCAGCACGCCGACACACAGCTAATGTGGCATGAGTCCGCACTGGTTGCAGAGCCCATTGGGACGAGGTCCTGTCGGGTTCTTTGGAGTCCAACTCATCGAATTGTGGTACATTGGTTGCCCTTGACAGCGACCCCTTGAGATGCAATTGGCGTTGGGTGGATGCCTACAACTCTTTCAAAGACGATCGAACGTCACCCAAGGTCTGGAGTGTCTTTCTCTTTCATATGAACTTGTCTATAGGTAATACTATAATATTTATATGTACACACCATATTTATTGTGCGCCACTGTATGACACCGCAGTCATCCCACATAGGACAGCGGTTTTCAAACTTAATCTAATTGTCCATATTTATTGAATAGGCCTATTGGCGTAGGCCCCTACAATAAGAAGAGGTTATATCTGGGACTAATATGGAAGGGATATGAAGCTAACGAAAACTGGGTCATTAACCTAGATAATGCCTGTGACTACATCCGGGACTTTTGGAGTACAAATCAGCAGTCGCGCTTGTTTTTGTTAACAAATAAATTGACTTAGTACAGAAAACTTGCAATATAAATAAGCTTAAATAACACGTGGTCAAAAAGAAGATTTTTGACTGAAGTAGCATTATTTTAGATGATCTTCTCGGTGATAATACGTTCAAATTTACTCATCCGAATACCCGGATGTCAGTTTATTCGTTTATGCATGACCGATCACAGACATTGCCTGCAGTGCATCAGAAAAGACGATCACTGATTGGCTGCCACGTTGCTGCTTCATATATCCGTTCTATATTAGTCCCAGGTCAAATCAAAAACCAAAGGCGAGCGCGTATACATCTTGACCCACCACAATTATTAGAGTACATCATAAATTCTCTTGCACGGTCTGTGGCAATGCATTCTGGTGCAACTGAGAAAATGTCATAAATTTAGTTAAGTGTGATTTGTTTCACGTAGGCCTACCACTTAGCGCCTAAGAATTGTTAGCGCTACATGGCGTAGGCCTGACACTTGTGGTACGTAACGTGTGCCACCGTTTGAAAACCGCTGCCGTAGGATAAAGTACTGTCAACGACAACGAATGCGGAATCACAGATAGGCTATATATATATATATATATATATATATATATATATATATATATATATATATATATATATCAGAGGTATAACAAGGTTTTAAAAAGTGGGAGCATAATTTAAAAAATATTGTGCGAAGGCAAAAAAAATTTTGGCCCCCAATATTTTTAATTTTAACCCTCAGAAATTTAAAAAATGGGGACGCACAAATTATCTTTACAAAAGTCATCTTAAAATGGTGAAACCAAAAACAACCGATATGGGGGCACTGAGCACTAAACCTGGGGGCTTAGCCTCCCGTTTTGAAACTGGGGGGCCGGTGCCCCTCTGCCCCCCGCTTGTTACACCTCTGATATATATATATATATATATATATATATATATATATATATATATCGATAATCTTATCGATGAGACTTCTTTACGTCGCTAAAACGTACATTATCGGTTTGTGCTGCTGCGCCAAGTTTTAGCCTAAACACTGAACTGTTTTGTGTTGAGTAAAGAGTCTATTAGGTTAATTGCATAAAGAGTATAGACAGTAACGACGATATCATAACGATGCTGACAACATAATTAAATGTTTCAAGTGCCTCCACAGGTTCAACTGTAGACCAATTAAACCCCTCAATCATCCGTGGGGAGATGTCAAGAGGCGAGATTTATCCTGTAGCAGCGAAGCAATGCAGCCTAATATTAGTCCCAGCTACAATGCAACAACTGAACCTCTGTGTTAACTACGGGAGTCGGTTCTTGAAATTCAGAATGCTTTTTGTGAAATCCAGTAGACGATGTGGATTGGTGGAATTTTCACCTTAGTATATATGCCCTAGCTATAGGGGCCTATTGCATTCAAAATGGCGATCATTCTTCATATATACATAACTTTGCAGGGTGAGGTTGGCCACGATATCCGTTTGTACGATTGAGACCACCATCACTGTTCCTTCTATTTTTGAGGTAAACTTTCCGTTCCATGCTATTTCCGCCCACAGTGACTCCATCCATTAAGAATCAGGATTGGTGATAAGTACGGGCTGGACGCGGGCCGCTGTATGGTCTACTGATACGTGAGAAATATCGCGGATCTATCACGCGTTCGTAAGACGCGTACGGGCTACGACGATATTCTGTCTCAGGATCTGCCTCTGCCTCTGCCTCTTCCGCAGTTGTCGCGATGAACAGTGTTCTGAAAGCAACGACCTTTTCTCATAATGGGATTAATTCATTTTCTTGCAACAGTCGTCCCCTTCTTTCTTTTCACTATCACTAGGCCTACATCTCATATATCTAGTAAACTGCCACCATTAATACTGAGTCATTTAGCGAGTTCTAAAGGGCGACGCATTCCCCCATCATTCCATGTTGCTCATCCCATTTTCGTCTGTAAGACGCCCGGCGTCGCTCGTATAGGCCCAAATGTACTTGATAATGCATGTATACACGGCAAACACCTGAAGGAGAATGTCCTCTAATATTTTCAGCTAGGCCCAATATATTCTGGTTCGATAATTATGTTTGGACAATTTAAGCGTCTGTAAGTAATCCAGTTTTCGGCGAATTCGCATTTTGGACACTGTAGAAATTTAGATATTAATACGGTTGCCATCGCTAGTTGCACTCAGACCTTCGCCCCGACCTACATGTACGCACCAAGATTATTCCACTGTTAGTGGAGTAATCTTGCGTATGCAATATCTCCCGACCCCGCATGTTACTTCTCTAAGCTGTGCATTGTGACAAACATAGGCTATAGCTATCGACCGTGTAATTAATCATTCTAAGCTGTATGGGCAGCCTGGTGGGGACTTATCCATGTTTTCTTTGTCCGT
This sequence comes from Bimastos eiseni, assembly GCA_959347315.1. NCBI lineage: Eukaryota > Metazoa > Annelida > Clitellata > Crassiclitellata > Lumbricidae > Bimastos > Bimastos eiseni. Next base: position 19,238,746 of record OY365809.1, read on the forward strand.
CTGCCTTAGTCTCCCATCGTAGTTTCCTACATGGTTGCCATTGCGGTTGGTTTGCTGCTGTTTAACGACACTGTATTATAACAAAGGGATGGCCATAAATGACGTCACGCGCCCTGGAGAGGGGTATGACATGTGTGACGAAGGGTGACGAGCGAGTGGTCAACGAAATGTCGCCTCACATCAATTTAGACCATTAGCGTCACCCTCCTCCTTTATCCAGGCTTGTGATTTGCACTGTTAGCAGTGGCAGAATTTAAATCAACAGAGAGAGGGTTGGTCACTCGCCCTCATATAGGCCTACCGAGGCATACAAACACCAAGCCACTAAAACTTTTCACACATGACTTCCTCTTCGAATTAGCTCCAAGCTCTTCTTAGTCCTACATCACCTGATACAAGTAACTGTCTCCATTCCTTAATAATGGCAAACACAAGGTTTTCCAGACTTTCCATAAGGCAATACAGCATACTAAAAAATTCCAGCCACACAGATACACAGGTACACAAAAACTGGTTGGCTGTCAATTAATCAGTTACACAAGTTTAGAAAGAAAAGCCGCCAAGGACAAAATATACAAAGAATGACTCAAAGTGAAATAGTATGCCATGCCATAAATGACACACAGGGTCAAAGTTCAGGCAGAAGACAACTGAAATGCGCCACACACCATCTTCATCTCTCATCCACTCACAAAACCATCAGACTCCATAAAATGATCTTTTCAATAGCTCTCACTTAATTATATCAGCTCTTCATGGAATGAACGAATGCAAGCGGCTCTACACAATGTAGACAAAAACTGCAACTGTTGCATGTTAATCGTTTAAGGGCTCACCTAGGCAGTATGTTCTGTCAAGGGGCTATATAAACTGACAAATAAATATACAATGGACACTGAAGACAGACTAACAGCCACTCTGTTATTGCACACTTAGTTCAGTGCAAAAACACGATAAGTACATGTATACAGTTTACTTGCATATCATTCAAGCGCCTACACATACACAACTCAGCCCTACATATCAGTAAATGAATTCAGAGGAATGTATAAAACAGATCTCCATGTATATTAACATACTTTGCATATATGAACATAACATACATATGTATATACAATATACATAGATTAAAAGGCACTAAAACATGATGTATGGCTATGGACACCAAATGTCTAAATTTATCAGATCTTTGAAAACAAAGTACATGCCCCTAAAACTGATTTACGTAATTAAGCCTGCTGGCTGAGCACAAATAACTGTGCACTTCATGCATCCACATCGAAAACTTTTGCCTGAATTTATTGTCATTTAGTGTTCTTGTCTCAGGCTTTTGCTAATGGATGCCATGGAAGTTGTCCAAACACACTATCATCATTCATGTAAGCAATGTAAGGATGAGTACTTATTTGACAAGGACAGATGTTAAAAAAAACAACTAAAACCAGAATCAGATGGTACAGTGTTGTTAAGCCAACTTGATAACTTAATGGTTCAGTATTCATTGCTAATAGGTAACACTTCATAAACAGATGTTGTCTCTTACACAACCGTAGTCAACATTCCAAGCAATTTACTACTGATCCACAACACACTTTGTTCATTACAAACATCATCAGGTTAGTAAAATAGCACTTCAAACATTTCTGTTCACCTTCATATTCTGTAACTTTCCACAACCTAAGAAACATTTCTGTAGAACGGTTTGCACCCAACCACAGCACACATATTTTTCCACATACTTAGTCACAGCAAAAACCAGTATGGGACAGTAAGATAATTAGACAATTAGATTCATTGCCAAATCAAAAAACCAGAACACAATAAACTTTACAGATAATCAGATCTCAAACTGGAAAAACGAAGGCAAACTGGAAAAACAAAAGTATACACTACCTGATGAGAATTGTCAAATTTATCATATGGGCAAATGCTCTCTGTGCAATATTTGATAAATTTTTAAAAGCAGCATGATTTCTGACGACAAAAACAAACATGAAAACATAAAATACCACACCCCTTCTTTTAGTCTGCCCAGTTTCTAAAACCACAAATAGAGAAACAATTACGAAACTCAGGCGTGCAAGAGGTGCAGATGGTTTGAAGAGAGAAAGAGGCCTCGACAATCAGTTAACTCTTTAACGGCTAGCATTATTGATTATGCCCTACGCTTTACTACAAGCTGGTCGTTAAAGGGCTTCAAGGTCACAAAGGAAGCTGAATACTTTTCTTAAAGTCATTCCATCTTGTTTGACACTATTGAGACTAAACAAGACCTCCCTTAGGAAAGGGGCTGCAACAATGAGAAGGGTTACAGCAGGAAAGTCAGCCATTGCATCTGAACCTTGGAGAACAAAGCATAATGACTGATATATGTCCTCAATTCTTTCTCATCACTTTGTCACATTATCAAGCAACATACAACCAAAGTCATTCACAGAATACAGCACATATTTGGAAACAAATTGCCTGAATAGAATATTAAAAGCCAGACTGCCATGGTATATATATATATATATATATACTACAGATTGCTACACAGCTGAGCTTCAGTCTAAGTATTCTACAACCGTCTTTAAAATATACAACTAAATGACCAGTACACAGTACTTACTACACACATGAAACAGGCCAGCCAATGCTCAGAATGTCACTTAACTACAACCACAGGAATTACTTTACAATTATTCTTTCTCTCAGGAATATTCATTTATCTGCGATGCAGGTAACTGTGAGTGCCCGAAAAGCCATAACAAACGACCTCAATTTCTCTTCACATAATGTATGCAAATAGTCTAAACATACCCAGAACATACCAACCGGAATTTCATGAGTTGGAGTTAATATTAAGTGCAAATCCCCAAATGTTACTTAAAATATTCTCATTGATTGATTGATTGATAAACAACGATGTAATCAAATCCAATCAACTAACAAAAGCATTAAAATGGCTTCAACACTGACACCGGTCCATGGTCCACAATGAAAGTCACCCACATGCTTACTGGTTTTGCGGTTAAGGTAAACATGAGCCTGCTACTAAAAATATACAGACAGAAATATGTACATTTAATTATATACATGTACACATATAACTGGAAATACATGTATAAATATTACTCAAGAAACAGCGGTTAAGCTTAGTGTAAGCTATTAGCTCTTCTTGGCTCCTAATGCACAGTTCTTAATGTTTCATGATTATAAAGTTCTGTAAAATTTGTTTTGTGCAATAAACAATTCAATTCAAATAGATACATGCATAAAAATCCTCATTTTGGGGATTTTTGGGTCGCTCCTTTGTATCCCCAAAACATATTGGCATACCACATCATATGTTTTATTTTGGGATCAATTAATGAAATAGACATAAATATATATATATAGGTACCACATGCATATGTTTGTATACATATCATCTGTACATATTATAACATGTTGTTCACTTACATCTACTAGTATACATACAAAATATTTTAATAATAAACTTTTGTTCTTTCAAAAGTCCGTCCAGTAGCACAAAATTTCCTAGAATTTCTACATTCATGTATAATAAAGAAAATCTAAAGTTGTTACAACAAATGCTTATGGCACTTATTAGTCCTAAAAACGTCTGGTCTGACTAATAAGCTTTACTGTGATATGTTGCAGCAATGAAGCCAACGCAGAGATGTTTACAACAGTTCCCCTTCATTTCGTCGCATTTCATTTCGTAGCAGTTCATTTCATCGCATTTTAAAACTACACTAACCCTAACCCTGAAACTAACCGACCCTAAGGATGCTTAACCTGACAAAATGAATGCGATGAAATGAATGCAACGAAATGAATGTGACGAAATGATCTGCGATGAAATGAGCAGTCACCATTTACAACCTCTTTCCAGACTTTAGTCAGTGCAATGAGGTTAACAATAATTACAGTTAAAAGATTTCTTAAAGTAATTTACAAACTGAAGACTGCAGTTTCAGTTGAACATAGTCATAGAAATGCAATCTTAAAATTTATGCATAAATATCTCCAAACTCATTAATCAATAGAATTGAGAAAAATCTAACGTAAAACAGATACATCTGAAATTTGACTTAACAAATTTTTAACCATTATCGGAACACCAAAATGTAGAACTATCTAAACAGACCACAGGAAATAATTAAAATTGAACCATCATGACATTAATTCAAACCAGTAGTACATAAATTATGAGAGAATGAAAGTTAAACCCTCAAGATGATCTAAAATCTTTTTTTACTGCTTGAACAGAACGTGACTCCCTGAAGCCAATGTTGAGCAAGATCGAATAACAGATCTCTGTTCCTCTGTAAGCACCACAGGAAGTCAGCCCTAGTTCAAATGAGGCTGATCATCAGTTCTTATCAGCACTTGGTTTTCATGAGCAACAACAGTATAAAGAGTATAAATGAGTGCAAGTCAAAGCAATTGGCTAAAGCATAGATGAAGATAAGAAGAGCAGTTTATTAAGCTGGCTGTCAGGCAGTCATGGGTATGATGAGTTAGGGGCTTCATTTTATTAGCCTTGTCACATGAGGGCAGGTCCAATTGTGAGGTGAGGGGTCAAACCCCGCCTATTGTCTGCTCTTAGTTATTGAGATAAAGGCTTAAATAGGAGAGGTCAAAACACATAAAATCGTTTTATGGTATATTGTTACAAATAAATATGTCTTCTTTCAATATCTGAAATAAAAAATGTTGACTTCAAATATTTAGTTGGAGAAAATGACTTTTAATGAATGAGGTTTCAAGATTTGCATTGCTAAATATGCATTTTTCAGAGGTGAACAACCTAGATTTCGCCCACCTAGCTGCCATAATTTGCAAAGTAGCAAACAGATTTTGATGCCATGTGCTTTATTTCATACAGAATATAGCCCTTTATTGCCCAGCAGAGTTGCAGGGTAATCAAGTAATGTTGCTCAGATCTTTGATGACACGAATATTCTGAAACTTTGACTCCTATTTTCTTGGCTGTTAAGATTATACAAACGAAGGAATCAAACGAGTATAACTTAAGTTAACTGTTTCGATTCTATAAAAAGTATTTTGAAGCAGATGTATTGTAGAATATGATTTAATAAAAATGTCAAAAACGACAAGTGATGGGTTTTGATCCCTCTCCTCACAATTACCTCCCTCAACATAGATGAATTAAACAATTAAGAAGGTTCTTTGGAAATAGTGGTCCGTTACACAGAAGACAAATGGATTTCAAGAAATAAAAAAATGAGCATCTTATAATAAAGTTAGAGCTAAGCTGAAAAATTGCAAAGAAAGCTGTTTCGATGGCAGAATGATGAGGTAGAATATTGCCTGCCAAAAAGATAATTTTATTTGGTGTCAGCCATATTAACCCTTTAACAACCAGCATGATTAATAATTATGCCTTATGTTTTACTAAGTGCTGGTTGTTACAGGGTTAAAATTGAGGAACTTCCACATAAAGCTACTGCAAAAATGTCTCTCACTCAGCATGCAACAAAAATGTGACTTAAACTTTTAACAAATGTATCCAAAACTTGGTTTAAATAAATTGAGAAAACAAGAGCCAATACTTGCAACTTATTTTCTAAGGGTTCCACTACATATCAACCAAATGTCATAAGCACTTTCAGTCTAACTACATCAGTGACAGTTCTGAGGTAATGAAAAGTATCAAGGGTACTTGAAGGCACAAGAAGACCAAGCCACCCAGATGTAGTCACAACTGAGAAGGCACAGGAAGGATATAATTAAACAACCCCCTACAAGAAAACACATAATCAGAAGCCAACCAAGGTTAAACTTATTGATAAGAAACTTCTATAGCACCAGTGTCTAATTGTAATGCATCGTATCTATGATTTCTGAAGTGCCTCTCGAAGTACAGCCTAATCAGAGGTATTCCCATGAGAAAAGAAAAGACTTAAGAGTACGAGCAGAAACAGACCTCAGTTAAGATCATAGAGCGAGTCAAAAAGGGAATATCGCACTGTAGCAAAGGGCTAACAGATGCATAATGGTGGTAATAGGCAGAAGCACAAGGACATGTCGGTCTAAAAAAAGAGATGACGACAAGAGGCAGCCTAAAGATGACGACGGAAAAGCAGGGCCGTACTGAGCTATAATTGCGCCCTGTGCCAAGCATCAATCTGGCACCCCCATATTTTGAAAATAGTGCATTTTTATGGAATAATAAGTTATTCTATCCTGAAATTTCCGCCCTTCCCACATTTGCGCCCTGGGCCACGGTCCTGCTGGCCCCTCCCTCGGTACGGCTCTGCGAAAAAGGTCACAAAGATGTTCTGGAAGTAAGGAAACACAAGTAGTAAAAAGAACTTTAAACCACTGTGAATAGATGCTATGCACAAAACATCAACCAATGGCATATTGACATCAATAAAAGCCACACATCGATTCATGCCCTGGCTCAAACAGAACATCATATATCTTAGTAAAAGCCATCATCGTCACAATCAGCAGAAGACAACAGCGACTGTGATTAGACCAGTGATTTAGCTCATTGATAAGATTCTCAACAGATGAACAGAATACTATGTTATGTTGTTCAAATCTGAAACAAGTACTATCTTAATGTTACTGTATTGACCTCTATGATTACAGGGCAAAACAATTATTACTTTACACAGACATTAAAAGTTTGCAGCACGTTCCTCGCATTAACCCTTTAATAACGAGCATCTACTAAAACTGACTGGGAAACCCACGCAATTCATCATTAACAGAATCAAAAACTTCCTATTTATTATAAATATTTTGCACAATAGAATGAACAGATACCTAATCTTGCCTTATATTAATTTAAAATCAATCTGTTAGACACCAATTAAAATCCCACATTCATCATCAACTGTTTTCATCCTAATCATCATGCTGCCAGTTTTGAAACAGATCTAACACACCCATCAAACTTAGTTTAGAAACAGATCTAAGACGCCCATCAAACTTAATAGTGCCCAAGAAAAAAAAACGAATCAGAAGACACAAATACTTCTGAAACAAATCTCATGATAAATAAACTGAAGCAAAGCTGTATTCTGCGTGAGTGTATCTGATTAAGACTTTAGTTCTGAGAGTAGCATCAGTTAATTTTTACAACCATCATTAGAACAATTACAGCATATATCAATAGGCCATTACAGATCTTCAATCAAGATTCTTTCTCCTCTGATTCATTTCTGCTTCTTCACAGACATTAATTTTGCACCTAAGATGGCTACAGCAAGCAGAACTGCTCCTAAGTGCATCCAGAAATAGAGTGACCTGTTGAACAACAAGCAATATCAAACTCTAGAATGCATGAACCACAAGATCCAATCCAGTAGAAATAGACAAGAAAATATAAACAAGAATCATTAATTTGTACAACAACAACAAATGACTCATAGGTAGTATATTTCTTAATCTAATTGATCAGGCAGAAATGCTGTACTCGATCATCGTATAACTTAGTTCATGCAACCCTGAAACAATCTAATATTCTGATCTAACCTAAGCTTATCTGTAAATTCCATAGCACTGATATTATAACACACACAGCATCAATCACAGATTGCTACTAAGCAAAATTGTAATTAAGAAAATGTAAATGATGCCATAACTAATTACGTCTGCTTTGCCTCACATCGGAAAAAACCCTCTATCGAAGTGCAATTGAAACTTGCATATACACTCTTACCTGCAGTCATATCTACTATATTTCTAGGGGTATATGTTGACCAATTTCTTACTTGGAGCATGCATATTGAAAAAATCTCCTCAAAAATATCTAAAAATATTGGGATTATATCACGCATTGTGTGCCTAATACCTAAAACAATTTGCATGAACCTAGACTTTTCCCTAATTCATCCCTATTTAACCTACTGGAATGTAATTTGGGCGGCAAACTATATCACTCACGGTTGAATAGATTAGTTGTACTTCAAAATCGAGCATTTAAAATCATTAGGAAAACCTCCTTGTCAGATATCTCTTCCTTTCCCATATTGCAAGTATCGCAAATAACGCTGTGCCAGGTCAATGAATTTGTATATAAATTTACGAATAAATTACTACCTCCCGCTTATATGAACTACCTCAAACCACTTCATCTAGTTAATCCATATTGTCTTAGAAATGTTAATGATTATCAACCTATTTTTCCTCATACAAACACGAGTAAATTCTTGATTGCCTACACTGGTCCCATAGCCTAGATTTGCCTACCACATGATACCGGAATATAAACCACTAAGAAAACTTTAAATACAGACTCCGTAAGCACCTATTGACTCACCTTACTGAATATACTCAATACGTTATCCACCACTACTTAATTTCATCTCTGTAATTGGGTGACCTTGCTAGCGGGATCTCGGACCCTTAAGGGTTTTTCCATTATTGTTTTATTTATTGCTCTGTGTAACATCAGATGGTATTTAGGAAATTGAATTCTCACTCTGATGCTATTAGTTTATAACTAAATGATTAATGATGTATAAATTATATACATTGTTCACAGAGAACTTGTTACCTACATTTGTATAATGATTGTGAAACAATAAAAAAACTGTGGTTATGGTTATAACACTTCCTGTGATAGTCCAAAATGGTAATCCATTGGACAGAACCATGCAGTTATGATGCATGACATCTCTGAACAAGGACAGTGCTATAGCCAAGGCTTCTTCAATGGCTGCCTCAAATTTTAGAATTTCAGTGCCCTAATCTGTTCAACCAGTCCAGTTTACTGAGGTCTTTCAAACTCAGACTCAAAATGGACATTTCCAGGTTCCCATCTAACATAGCCTTGCTTCTCAGTCCCCAATTAATTCACCTTATGTTGAAAACAGTCACCAGTATGGTTACTGGTGGCTGTTTTCACTCTGAGACATGCTGTGCAAATCCCGATAATGGTGCTATAAAAGTCCTTATCATGTTAAAAAAGACGTGACATTTAATCTGTTACCTAATTAGAACCTAGAGCTTCAAAGATTCAGTTGTACAAATCAATACCTGTATATGGTTAAAATTGGCCAGAGCTCGAGGACTAAAAAGGGAAATCCTAGGTAAGCGACTGCAATTCGAGTGAACAGAAAAGTAATCGCATCATAGAGAAATCTCTTTGGACAACTCGTCTGGAAAAATGGCCGAATATTTCGCCTAGCCTGTCAAAAAAACATCATTCTCATTCAATTTTAGCCACATTTAAACAACTACGGTCAAAAGCTCAAATTCAAAGTTAGTGATGAGAACTTATATTCAAAGTTAATGAGCACAGTTGCTTATTTTATATATTTATGCATAGATTAATTCTGCACAGTGAACACAAACATTTCCATACAGCCATATTCAAGTTAAAAATTGATGATATATAACGAAGAAATTTAAATAGCATAAATCAAAGACTAATTAGTAACTCAAGGGTAGACATAAGAAAACAGAAATTCATTCAAGAAAAGTCTACAATTCACTATCAATTCTTCACTGCTTGATCTACTCATACAACAAGTCATTAACTTGTGTACAAGATGCAAGAGGACCAGCTATCCATGCTCTTAAGTATATAAACCCAATTCAGTTACATTATTTCTCTCAGAGGCTATCAATTGATCTCTAAAAGATAACCTTAGTCATCGATGTGTCAAACAAATATTTACTTACTAGGCTGTCTCGTCTCTCCAAGAATCAGTAGGCACAATTCAATTCTATCACTTCTTCGTAACTGTCTCTTGGCATATAACTAGTCTCGCTGAGAATTAATCGCTTAGAATTAACTGTTGAAAATGGCAAAGAGCCTCCATCTCCATTTTAACTGTTAGCTTAAGTGATGGAAGTAACCAAGATAGTCTGACAAGTTTGTCATCAAATGCAAATTTTGCTTGGAAGAAATGCTAGGCTTTTTTCTCTGCGGTATCTTCTTATAAACCTTCAGAAAGAGTATTCAAACGTATTTTGTAGCACAAATTAAGGGATCAAATTGACTTCATAGTCAAATGCATGTTTTCCATAGTCATCATCTTCATGGTCAACATTCAGGTAGTTACTCTTGTAATTAATCTCTAATTGCCTGGCTACTTAACCCTGACCCTCAAATTTACTTTCTTAGAACTCCATGTTTCTACCTGGCTTTGTCTCTCATCTTGTGCCCTGCAACTACTGCCTCCTTCTTACTATGATCCTAAGACACCGTCCAAGCTCATTGTTCATCTTCCATGGTTCTTGACGATCTGCCAAAAACTGCTATCAATCGTCAATTTTAAGAACATGCTCAGCTTGCGTATTGTCAATTTAAAGAAATGAGACACACTTTCAACAAATGCTTCTCGCTATTTCTGTGACTCAAAAGTCCCTGATTTCGTTTTCTTTATCAAATTATACTCATCCATTAACCCTTTTGCTTTAACACTTAGACTAAAAATGCTGTATATAAATGACTTCTTGCATCATTCCCAATTCAGATTAACCAGATACCTGTGGCTTTCAAACTCTCTCACACTATATTCTTAAATAGTTTTGATGATGAAATCAGATTTGCATTGTTTGGCATCCTGTAGGAAATAGATTAATAGGAAGAGTTGCTTCTGGTTTTCCAATGTTCAAATCAGATTTCTGTCTTCAACCTTCTTGCAGAAGTGCAAAAGTTTTCTTCTATTTAAACTGCTAGCTGTATTTCAGTAAGCCATCATCATCTTCTAATTATTTATTGTCTGTTACAGAGCCTATAAGAAGGAAGCATAAGCAAATAACCCACCAATAACCCGTTTTAATTTATCTTGTCAATTATAATTAGAAAAAACTGGCATTCCTGCAAAAAATTAAATATATTAAATGAAAATCTTAAAACACTCAATTTCAGAATAAAGTGCATAAAACATGCCTTTAATTATCTTTCTCTCACTATCCACAACAACATCCCGACAGTTAAAAACTATGCAATTGTACTTTCTTAAATAAATATTTGAGACTATTCCTACATTTTAACAAGGATGTCACAGCACAGAATAATTATTTAAATATTACAATTTAGCAGGCTTCATAGTAATTTGCAAGAAAGTAAGAATTGTTTATGTATGACCAATGACTGCATATGCAATTTTTACAAGTCCAATCTAAATGGAACTGTTGCCTTCCATTGTCTTGTCAATTGCAGTTACATTAATTGCTTCATTATGGATCCACACTCTCAGATTTCAGGGCATTGATCAACCAGTAAACACTCGTAGACTAAAGTACAATTTTGCTTCATTGTTAAGGTCCAAAGGACCTAAATTGTCTACCGTGTCAGCTAATCAGCCAAAGAAAATTCCCAATAGTGACCTGAGACATGAATGACAGTGGCGAGAAACATCTCCAATTTTGTGCCACAAGCAATGTGAAGTTAATGAACAGTTCTGGGAAAAAGAAATCACTAAAGGTATATGGATATAGACAAAACCCGATGGAAACACACAAAGAAAGATGGATCTTTAATGTGACCAACTGAAGTGATCATCCAATGCACAAATCAGTTTAGAAAGGCATAATCAGTCTCAGACTTCAATTCAAGCAAACATTCGACAGCATGAGGCGTGATGGAGTATGGAGAAACGACGCAAAATGCAGGAAAACCAGAGCAGCTGATCAAACCAGTACAAGAAAGCATATTCAAAATCCTAAAGTGCTATAAAGATAGATAAAATGAAAAAGAAACAAACTAACCAGCCTGGCAGCATGAGTTAAGATTCCTCCAGTGAAGAATGTGAAGTAATATCCTGGATAAAATCCATGCCATACGGCACTAGTAAATAACACAGCGAAGGTGCCGAGCCTGTTAACCCGTTCATAAATTACATATCGCAGCCAGTGAGTCGTTGTACGATTCCAGTTGTCTATCAGCTCTTTTAAACTTGTCGAGAACTACACAACATATACAACAGAAGAATAGTACTGTTTTTCAGATGATTCCAATTCAGTAATTTCTCAGGCAGTACTGTTCATACTTCATTCTAAAGTTTATTATCACTACAGAACCATTTAGCAGGCACCAAATTGTTCTAACAGATCAGTATCCCAATCAAAATAGTATATAAAAAAATAACAGAATTTAAACAGCACAACAAAATGTTTACCAGCCTGAATTTCAACCTAGTTCTGTAATAATAAGTCAGTCAGCAAGCATGTTCTTCCTTAAACGCTGGCAAACAAACTGCGCGTTACATACAATGTTATGCGAGATATTTAGCAGTGCTGAAGTAGTAATAAGATTTATAAAAATGGGCTTTGAAAGCAGTAGTAATACTGAAACGAGTTAGTACCTCTACTCTCCAGATATCTGCATTGTCGATGAGGTCCCAACACGGATCACCATGATCATCATAACCACGGAAACCCAAACCAGCATTTATGTTAATAGTTTCACCTGACAGATATAAAATAAACAGATTGTAATGGCACGGTAGCGTTCAGGTCAGCACACGGTCTGGCACCATCACAAAAACCAAATCTCACAAACCTGGATACAGACTAAATAAGAAAGGTATGAGTATTCTTTATTGGACTAGCAGCAAATGCACAATAGCTTACAAAAGATATAAATGATAGCAACAATTTAAACAAGTAAAGCATAAAACAAAAGTTTCCTGGCAAAGATATCAACTCAATATATCTCAGTGGTGTGTACTAGGGATGAACCGAAACTCGGCTCCAAATATGGCATATTAAATATTACGCAGCAAGCAAGAAATATATTTCAAGATTTTAACTTTTTACTTTGACTCAACTAAAGCAATATAGCAATTTAAGCAGCAAGCATGTGATAGCACTCAATATAGGGCAGCGTAAAAGTCAACAGCTACTCTGACAACATGTTAAATACAGACAGGACCAAGTACTGTTCAATAAAGATTCACCTAATTTCCAGCCAAAATAGTATTTCTGCCTTTGTAAACTGCAATATAACATGATTAGAAACATCTTGTGTAGAAATCCATGCTCGACAAATTCTCGCCCTGTAAACAGCAGAGAATGCAAAATCTCATGGAAGGCATTTAGGAATATCAATAGATCAACTTTATGTTCACCAGTCAGCAATTAAAATACATTTATTGCTAAACCAAATATTAATTCTTAGATTACTAATACATGAAACCGATATAATTATATAAATTCACACTTCCAGCTGGAAAAACAGTAAATAAGCTCTGATAATAAACACTATTCATATTTAAAAGAAAGATCAGCAAAAGCCATTGAAACAGAAGACAACTTGAAATACAAATTTATTTGACAAACTTCTGAATAAAATTTAATCAGCAAGAAACGTCAAAGGTACAACAGTTTTGAATCTCTATTCATGCATTAAAATCAGAGTTATCGTTTGTTTTATAGAAAATAGTCTGAATAATTAATCATCTATATTATATTCCCATCTTGTTTAAAAATGACTCACCAGTAAGAATTGTTTTAGGAAAATGCGGTAAAATAAATACGGTTGATATTCCAAAAACAACAGTAACCAGTAATTTTTGATGCAATGCCCGCTAAAACCAAAAAACAGCAGCAACAACTGCAACTAGACTCTAATCATCATTTTAGTTTCATCACAAACTGAAAGACAAATTAAAAAGAGTAAAAGTCATTGTTATCATGTTTAAGCAGGAACATTTCTGATTTCAGCCAGATCAATGGTTTTGATGGCTTCTTACTACCATATAATTGTTATTCTCTGGTCATACATACACTTTAAGTTAACATTTTCACAACCAGTGCATACTAAAATGTATGGGAAATCAACCTGGCTGGTTGTTAAAGGGTTAAACTGTTATAAGTAAATGAGCTGGAAACAGATTTTGGAACTATATTTCTGTACCTGTCCACTCTGCTTAGCTGCTGACATCATTTGATTCACAACTTCACACCTTAACGAAGAGCATACGTCTTAAAATATATGGAAAACTAATCCCTCTCCTCCTTACAGGGTTCAAAAGTTACTTTATTGAAATAGCTTCTCTTTTTGAATTGATCTCCTGGATATTGACCTAATCTTGGAACGACATCAGGCTTGTGCATTTGACACCAGCACAATAGAAACCACAAATTAAAAATTCAAATAATAACATAGATCTTTCATACACCCATGGTTTGAAATGGCAGTCAAAATCTTTAATTCAGCTCAAGAATACAATTTCAGTCAAACCTCATTATACATGAATTTGTACATTTCCTATACCACCTAAACTTAGCATGGAGTCCCTAGTGTATTGGTATATATAAAACATATTGCAATTCAGTAAGGTTTGCTTCAAGTGCATCTACATGCGCAAAAATTAACAAATACACAAAAGGATTACTGTCTCTATACTTTTAAGCAATCTGCAACATTCCTTTAAAAGCCCTATATCCATCTTTAAACTATTTAGCAATTTCTTAAACCTTACGCCTTAGTTGTATTTTGCATCAGTCAAGTCATAGTTGCAGACACTGTGAGGAATTTTCATGTAGAGGTGCTATATAAATGAGCAATTACAAGTTACACAACTAAGAAACAGTTTCACAATTCTGGGTATCTGTACACTGTGACTTATGTCAATGTTTTCAAGTGCAGTAATAAAACTAATGTAATATAATACACATTCTAAGGTGACAAATTTTACTTGGAAGCAAAATCTGACCTTGAAACCTGGCAGATGTTTTACTTCTTTGTAACCTGATTCGTCTGATTTATGATTATCATTCTGCTGTAACAATACAGAACATGATAATGCAAAACACTGGAAAATATGCTAGAGACTCAATATAGCAAGCTAACCATAACCAGAATATATTCACCAGCAAAACAGCTTCAATGCTTAGCAACAATTGGGAGAAAAGCACTCCATGCTAACAGGTCAATGCTCACAAGGGACAAACTGAAATGTTGTTGCACTCACCTAAAATAAAGGTTATAATTATTATTAAGGTTGTTAACTATCACTTAAATAGTTAACAATTTTAGAATAAACGAATAATTAATAGTTAGTTGTGATTGTATGTATCACCAATAAGTAATGACAAATACAAAATTAACACTATTCATTGCTTATCTTTTAATAGTTCTATAAATACTGAATGCTAGTCAGTAGTTACTTAATAGTAATTTGTTCATATTAACAATCTAGTCTACGTTTTTCACTTAACCAACGATGCAAACAAACTAGCAAGATTGTAAACACTGCTAGGTTCTAGTGAGCAACCTGTTTAGCTAAGAATTAACATAAATGCAATTGTTAAAATTAATTAACGATTAATCACTTAATCAATCATTAACTTCTGCACGCTTAATTAATGTGAAAGTAATTAAATTTGGGCCAGACTACTCAGCTATACAGTGGTAGTCCAGTTAAACATCATATTGCTTGAAAGCCTGTGAAAATAATGAGTTTTGAGGCATTTCCTGTGGAAATAAAGAGCAAGAGCTCTACAGATTCACTAAAACAGTATTACTACAGTCACAGCAGTCCATTAGTGTTCAAAGTAATATATGCTCATTGTCAGTTCATGGTCGCTCAGGCAAAAGACATGTACTTAAATAGCACCTATGCTGGGAAATACAGGTGCTGGCAATCATACTAGTGATATAGAGAACTATTGAACTTCTGTGTCTGTGTATTTTTATCACCCTTATTGATGTTCATGAATCTTTCTAGAACTTTGTTTTTGTTCAACCAAGAAAATCGTTTGCACAAATGTGACCCATCTGACCAAAAGGAGGCTTAACTCGGATTTTTACAATTTGAGTGTCATATACATTTTAAAGAATAAAGTCTCTTCTTTAAAATGACACTAAATTTATTGTTCTATGATATTCCTGTCCAAAGGGATGAGCGAAATATGTTGCTTGGGTGTTCCATCATAATTCCGAGAAAAATGCATGGTATAATTTTGTATGAAAAATTCCAAACCAACCTTGTTCAGAATTGAGTGAAATTTGAAACAGACAAACTACCTTTTGGCTGTTGTATAATGCAGCAGAGGCTAGACAAATGTCTGGGCTTTCTACTCATACCAAGTTTGAAATCCTAGCCTCAAGCTGAGATTGGCTATTAATATAGCAAGCTAATCATAACCAGAATATATTCAGCAACAAAAGAGCTTCAAATGGGAAAATGGCAAATTATAAGAAGTCATTAAATTATTAGAATAATAACTGCCAAAAATTCAAATCATAAAGTTTTTTTTAATTTTTGTTTCTATTTGTTCAAAATATATTTATATATCAATTTCTGTCAAAACAAGAAATTGAAAAAACTGACCTTGTCTCACATTTTTGCAATTATCTCACTAACGTTTGTGGCGACATAAGCCTGCCTCCCTTTGGTCAGATATGTCACAAATGTTGTATCATGCATTAATTAAAAAGTTGCATGTGTTGCAACAACAGCAACAGGATACATTATACCATCAAGCCCAAAACAGGACCAAACAATCATGAACCAGCTGCGCACCATCAAAACTACAACGTAATAAAGCCGATAGTTTGCAGTTTGTCAGAATTTTTAATACATTGGAACTCATTAATAGGCAAGTTTTGAATACATGCCAAATACAGTATTATTACTGTTTTCATAATATCAATTTATCAAGGCTAAATAAAATATGGATTGATGTCTTTTACCAACTCATATCAGAATATGCATTTTAATAAAGCATGTTATAAAGAAGTATTTTGGCACCAATTGATGTCCTGTAAATAAATCATTTCTTCAATTTTAAAAGTAACTGACTCCCTTCCCTAAAGTATGAGAGCTCAGTTGTCTCTTTATGTCTTACATAAATCTGTTGAAATTGAATAAATTAAAAGATTAAAAACTAGGAACACAGAATAAAATTATATACGGTAAGCTCACCACAGGTTCACTATTCTGAAGGTCTGAATATTCATTCTTATGCTTCTGAACCTAAAATAAAATAATGTTCCTAAACATTGATTGATCAAATCATGCACAGATATTGTTGCAAATATATTTAAAAAGTAAAAACACCATCTGCATCTCAAACCCTTTAATATGATAAACCTGATAACAAACACTACTGCAGCATATAGATTCAACAAATCTGTTCTAAAAAATATCGTGTGCACAGAAATTAAATCACCTTAAAATTATTTCAATGCTGTAGTGTAAAGAGTTGAGATGTCGACACCCCCACTCAGCCCAACAACACACTCAGAAGTGTTAGCGGCTAGAAGGGTGGATTGAAGGTGGATGTGAACAAAGTCGACACCTGGGGTAGAGGGTGAAAATCACTGCCAAACGTCAATAGGAGTCCCATCAGAATGAAGGTGGGTTTCTATTACTAGATGACAGCACCAGACATGCAATGACATGAGCTTGTCATACTACAGCTGAAACAGGATGGCCTGAACTAGAGCATAGAAATGACCCAGTTCATTGCATGAGATGGTAACACTAGTATGGCGGCCGCAGCATGCGACACAATAACATTTATTTCAGTGGTGCACACAAACAACAACTGAACATCATTTTCCACCAGATACACATGAGGATATGAAATACGAGACAGTGTGCATGATCTGTAACAACAGGGTGCAAAACCAGCACCACCCTTGCAACACATGCTACAAAGTGTTCTTAGCAATGCATGCACCTGACCGCTCTGATGGAGATCACATGGTATGCACTTATCGTAGAACAGCATCCAGTGTGCACGAAAACGGTCCTCAGATGAAACATTTACACGATTAGTGAACAAAAGCAATATTAACTTTTTGGAGCAAAAAGACTAACTAAAAATGTGCAAACAAATTTTACTAAATTATTTAGCCTTGCCAGAGTTTAGATGAAAAAATCATTAGAATAACTGCATTCAACAATTAACCTTGTGTGCAAGAAATGCAGTTTAGTCAAGTTTTGCTTTCTTCTCCTGTTTTAAAGTTTTGAGTCACTTTTCAGCAAATTGTGCTTCAAATTGCCTTGTGTAACACCTTGAGCAAATGAAACCCTACCTGATGAGTTTTGAGGTTGGTCCCTTGAATGAAGGCAATATAATCATTGTAAAAGCAAAATGGTCCAAGCATTAAACCATGGAATGCAAAAACGTAACTAGAAAATTCCAAAAGAGTAGGAAATTTCCTGAAATATACAAGACAATATATGTAAATATTTAAGTAGGCAATGCTAATTTTGCATCCTACATGAAATATTATTCATGAGCAATACAAAGCACCGGTTAAACACAGGACCAATTCAGTGGCTATTCATCAGACTTATCAATGCTGGCAACATATAACATACATGTACAGATTCTAGAATTAAACCCAATTCCGATCAAACACTAAGCACACTGTCGCCCTTACTGATATCCTACAACCCAGAGGTGGTCGTTTGTACATGTAATCGTTGGCCTTCTGCTCTGTCCTCCACTGCCACATGTCATTCGAGTTGTCAACGATATATAATATGTTGTATATTTACCTATATTTATTTCTCACAAATATTCCCACACATCATGGTTTCATGTTTTAGTTGCTGTCTATGCTGTACCAGTATTTGACACACAAGTCCTTCAGGTTGTATTAGATTGTACAAAAAACCCTAGAGTATTTTCCAAACCATAATGCAATGATTGCGCTCTAAGTTGTGGAACACCAATAGACACATTTGTGGCAAAATTAGAAGTGACTGCTGAAGGACATACAAAATTTCTCAATTGTTCAGAGTCAGAGATATGGTAATTTATCTATGTATTGCATTTCCATAAAATTTTATTTCATCGTACTACATTACAATAACAATCAATCCAAGGAATCTAAATATAGATACTGGTAAATTCCACTTTCAAATAATTAAGTCTCTCAAGTCTGCAGGAGACAAAATAGAACACAATGCTTACTAGATCATTGAGAAAGTGCAGATTCATTAATACCACGAATATTGATTATTGTGTTTCATTAATGCAGCAGCATCTAATCCCAAGTGCACTAGCAACCATCAAGGTCAAATTCCGTTACCTATTTTAATCTTTGGACGAGAAGGCTAAATCTAAATATTCAATTACTCAAGAACTGATATTAAGAAATAATGTACATATATCTACACCAATAGTTTTGAAATGTTTGCCTGATTTTCTCAAGGGCATGAAAAAGGACAATTTTTAGTAAATAATAAGTCAATTCTCAACAAGTGGTCTATGAACAATTCACAAGTGTCACTTGATCGCATTCCGAACTTTGCACAAGTTTGCTCGACTTCTCAAGTGTCACCTGACAAGGTTTTGAACTGGGCAATGATCAAACATGCAGCACAGTGTGAACTCAAAAGCCCAGACAGTCTTTGACCTTGTTACAAGTAATCAATTAGCACACAGTTCAATATATTACAAGTAATCAATTAGCACACAGTTCAATATGTTACAAGTAATCGATTAGCACACAGTCCAATATATTACAAGTAATCAATTAGCACACAGTTCTATGTGTTACAAGTAATCGATTAGCACACAGTTCGATATGCTACAATTGATCAATTAGCACAGTTCTATGTGTTATAAGTAATCGATTAGCACACAGTCCAATATATTACAAGTAATCGATTAGCACACAGTCCAATATATTACAAGTAATCAATTAGCACACAGTTCAATATGTTACAAGTAATCGATTAGCACACAGTTCGATATGCTACAATTGATCAATTAGCACAGTTCTATGTGTTACAAGTAATCGATTAGCACACAGTCCAATATATTACAAGTAATCAATTAGCACACAGTTCTATGTGTTACAAGTAATCAATTAGCACACAGTCCAATGTGTTACAAGTAATCAATTAGTACATAGTTCGATGACAACAATATTTCAGAGTTTGACATAAAATCATCTATATGTATGAATCTATCGACACCATTCATAACTCAACGATACACCAAAATCTATTCACGCTCTCCTAACCTTGCATTTGTGGCTGCATTTTGCAGATTGTTTACCATGAAAACAGCACACCAGATAAGAGTGATGTAAATCGATCCATGACTTGCTGCCATTTCACAACAAAGGGCTATTCCACTTGCTGCTATTTTACAATCTATGGGTTCCTTAAAATTTCACTGACTCACCACAACATCGGTTTTGTGTTTTCGGTGTGTTTTTTTGTGCTTACCTATGTGAAAAAGTGTGTGCCCACCAACATCGTATCGCCTGTGAAGGCACTCGATGTGTGGCATCAAGAAAATCGAGTAACGTGATCAGTGATCACTTCACATCAACAGTGCATACTGAATAACTCCTAGCACAAGACCAACATGCAAGCAAAGCTAACAAGCAAATGATTCATTGGTGTGACATCACAGATATTTCCAATACAAACAAGTACCAGTACTCTTAACTTGATGACTAATCAGCACAATATTACATTCACATGGTCTAATTTCTCATCCATGGTCACATAATTGCTGATACAAAAAGCCAATGTAGGCTAATATGCACAGTAAAAATTAACATATCTCCAGATTGAACATGCAGCAATTTCACTTCCACAGATGTCATATATCAACTGAAGGAAAGCAGGGCACAGAACTAACCAATTTAATTATTACTATATTACCAAAACAAAGGTTAAAACCCGATATTTACTCTTCAATAATTAAATTGAGCAAAAATAAATCATACAAATTCAGACATTTGATGACATAGGTTAATGTTTGCAGATTAGAATGAATATACCTATTTTATGGTCTATGTAGGCCAGTGGGGAAAATGCAAGTGCAGGTTATACCATACTTTTTACACATTTGACTAACTCCGCCACTCCCCCAGCCTATATGCATGTGCGGACAATAGGTCAGGAGCGCTGTACAAGCGCTGGAATGAGGCCTAGTTTCTGCCTGTTGATCTCTTAGATTTCTACACACAGAGCTCTTCCTTCTAATTCCAGCTGGCAAAATTGAACACACAATATTTAGTAATAAATAAGTGGTATTCAAAGGTTTGAATTTACAACCATCAGCAATATAAAGAACTTGTACAAAAATAGTATATTTCATGAGCTAGGGTGATCACCAAAAATCAGCTCCACCTCTTCATCCTCCACTTCCTCCATTTCCACCTCTTCCTCCACTTCCACATCTCCCTCCACTTCTTTCTCCTCCTCCACACCCTCCTGTCGTATGAGAACATAATGACACATTTCATGACATTTCTATTCTATTATAATTATTCATCATTTATCCAAACAATCATCAACTCATTAGATTCCAAAATATAAAAGCTAATGACTTTACCTGACTGCTTGTTGCTTCATTTTCGGACTTAATGAATTCTGCACCAGTTGGTAGCCATCCCGCACACCAAAAGCCAGACTGCTTAGCCTTTGAGTATTAATCATCAGAGGTCTGTTTCAAAATACAACATTCTTTAAGTGAAAACAACCAAATGTCAGGCATTGTCAGTATCTGTAACTTCAAACTGCTAAGCTAATGGATACTGGTCTCAGATGGACTTTGATCATTCTAAGTACACTCAGTAATAAAACTCTCAACACATGTTAGCAAATAGAAAGCACAAATTATAGTTTCACAAATCTCCTTCAATGCCTTCCCTATCTGTTCTAGATCTGGGCCTCCTACTTGACCCTACTTTTCCTCTATCTGGTCACACAAATGCCCTTCCCCACTCCTGCTTCTATCACCTGTGCCAGATCCCCTCTATTAGACAGTCGCACTCATTGCATGCTGTGTCCACGCTGGAGCACGAGGACTTCTGGTGGTTCCCCACAAGTGCTCTGCCACAGCCCGATCCAGGAGCTTTGCCTACGTGGGTCCCATTGGCTGGAACAGCCTCCTCTTTCTTTTTGGGTTGAGCTGCACTCTCTCTCCCCTGCCTTCCAAAAGCGCTTTCCTTTTCTCTGGGTTGAGCTGAGAGCGCCTCTGATTCGAGTGGCGCTATATAAGTGCTCCATTACATTACATATCAAACATAAATGTCTTAAAAAGAAGCATCAAATGCAAAAGGTTCTGCACAAAACATTAGGTAGACACTTATGAGACTCCATTTCTCTAAATTACCTAAACTGCACAATAGATACAATCAGACAATAATATATAATTATGCAAACACATTGACACAAGTAATGAGCATGACAATACAACTGCACACAGCAAAGCCTAAAATACTCACAAATGTCAACTGCACGCTCTTCCCAAACCCTCAAAGTCGCTTGAACTGGTATATGTAAAATGTCAGGTATTAGAATGAAATTGTGTCTAGTTGACTTTAGCTAATCCATCAAATAATCACTCAATAAACATACTACAAACTGTACACCCAAGACAAGTCAACTGCATACTCGGCAATCTCAACTGCACAATCGACGATGTCAACTACATACTCGGGGATGTCAACTACAGGTATTGTGCAAAGAAACAGACTATTGTCGACTCATGAACATAATTATTAAACGGACTATTTAAAGCGCCCTAACTCAGCCATGCACCTATAAGGGCGCCTTGAATGCATGTAATCACTTGTTGTTGACAGTATTTCATATCATCGTTGATTGATTCTCTGTTTTTTCTCGAATTCCCTTCTTTGCTTTTGACTATACTGATCATGAAATTTGATTTTCATAAAGATTTTGACTGACTTGATCTGATTGGATCTGCTTCACACAAATAAACAGCAATATTAGCAATATGAGTTATTAAGACTTCCTTACCCTGTTATATCCAGTGTGTAGCCTCCATAATCATAAACAGTTCGATAGAAATGGCAGATGCAGAGGTATCCTATGGCCGCAACCAGTACAGATTTTTCCATCAGACCAGGATCCAAAAATCGCAGCAGCAGAAAACACATCAAACTTTGAGCAAATAGATGAATTATTTGCCTAAAATCATCATCAAAAACAGAAATTATACAACAAATATAATACAAGAGTTTTGTTCTTAGAAAGAATCTGTGACAGAAAAAAATATTTTATCTGCATGAAATAAAAATTTACAAAATTTGCTTTAACAATAAAATGAAAAATCAGTCATTTTTTTAAATTCATTTTAGTCCTCTTTAAAGCTAATGTGGTACTATTCTGTAAATTTATGCATACTAAAGAAAATCACAATTTAAAACTGTTTTAACAAAACTCTAGCAGCAAACATATTATTTAATTACAAAGCTCAAATAGATTTATAAAACATTAATCAAATCTTCAGATCTCCAAGATTGTCTTCAATCAAATCAAATCGAATCGTTTATTTTGTAACCAAAAAATACAATAAAAAACTACACATTATGGTTGATAGCGGCCACAAGGAAAGGCCCTGAAGGGATCAAACGATCCCACTAGTGGGGACACCTATGTACAGTTGAAGACAAACACGGACGGCCGAGTGCAATACAGCAATTAAATCTAACGTTAATATCCACATGGGTCTTAACTAAAACAAAAAATTATCAAATAAAAGACAGTCAATGAATAGGTCATGACAACCTGCCAAAGCAGAAGTAGGTAAGTGGAATGCCGATTAAGATCTGTATCCAGTGCCTCATTGCGGGTGATGTTTTGTCTGGACCAAAGTATTCTCTGTACAAGAAGCCCATTGCCAAAGCCATCAGTTGTGATACCAGAAAATTAACCTGTAAAGACAAAGAGAAAAATAATAAATAACCTATTACAAAAATATGCATTGTATGCATCCGATCATCAAGATATCCTTAAGATCAAACAACGTTCAAATAGTTCTCCTGATTCTCGACAAAGTAATTATTAGAACATAATTTATAATAAATTCTGTACAGAAATCAAAACTGAAACCAAATGCAGGCCACTGTGGACTAACCATTCAAACTGGATAAGCACAACCTTTGGTAAAATAAGGCATTTATGAGCATATTCACTACCACACTTCAACAGAGATTTTTCTGGCTGTTTGCAAACATAAAACTTGGTGAGTAAGATGCTAATTCAATACACAAATTGGATTGCCACATATTTTTGTAACTCTTTATAATTAAATATAGTTATAATTTTTGCATAAGTGCATAGCACTAATAAAAAAGCCTCTTTTATGCATGGACCTTACTTACAGTTGAGCTGAATAAGAGGTTCTCAGATCTTATATGTCACTCTGATTTATGATAAAATTGAGGATTTTACAGTAAAGACATTATCTTTTGTTTAAATTAGTTCTGGAAATTTTGCTCGTTTGAAAACCTTCGAATTCTTCATAATAAAAAGATCCTTGATATCAGTTCTAAGGAATATGTGCGACATGCTACAGAACTGCAAAACAATTAAACCATTTGTTCCAGAATTAAGGATTGTAGGGCTCATAGCCTCTTGTACCCTAGTTCAGAGTTGGATACCTAAAAAAGTGAAGATCTATTAAATTAAGTCTTGCATCATCATTTCCAAGTTTCCATAGTCTTGAAATTCCTGCAATCTTCTGTAGCTAACTCATTTCTGCTTTTTTGTCCAGCATTCCGATCCATACAGAAAACTAAGTATTATCATCTGAAATGCAATTCTTGTCTTGACCCCACTGCACTTATGTAAACCCTTCTACCATCGAGGGTAATAAAGAGGGGCCACTCCACATTGTTTTATGCCAACCACAAGACTGTACTTTTAGAAATTGCTTCTGTGTTCAAAGGCTTGCCTCAAAATGACACTAATCCTAGCCGACCCTCGCAACGCCCAATCCGACCCTAACCTACCCTCGTGAGACATATTAATTTTTTTGGAGAATTTAGATGTCTTTAAAAGTGTGCATGCGCCAAAGGTTTTGCGCGTGTTAAGGTCTTTACTGGCATATTTTCATGTGTTCTGGTTGCAGGAGTAAAATATTATCCCCATGTCATTTGTCAAAATCAATTAGCATTTAAAGCATTCATAACTGGCAGAACCTGGTACAGGCCTAGCACCCTGCCAGTTTGTCTGCATGGACCTATACAGGACTTATATTCCTACATAAGACCCGTAATAGGGATCAACCCAAATCATTGAAACCCGAATCCCCGAAAACGATGAAAAGGCCAAAAAGCCCGATTCTCCGAAAACAGCAATGTACTATTGAAAACGCCTGTCTCAAAACAGCGCATTACATTCATCAATTCAGTTTCTGCATGAATTCTTTTCATCTATCCAACTTTCATTTAAGCAGAATCATTTTTTCATCAATCCGGTTTCGTTTTCGGGGATACGGCGGAAATCAGTTTCGGGGATTCGGGTTTCGGCGATTCGCTACGCACCCGACGCATATATATGGGTTCGTCTAATGTCAGTAGAAATGGTGGCAAATACGGTTTCGGCGACCACTCATTGTTCAGTCTGACGATTGGCACGTCACGGGGGAGCGGCGATGTATACAGTTGATTCTTGTGACTGAGCCATCTATATAAGCATTTTGTAGTTTTTCACAGTCAAACGTCTTCGGCGATGGAGGCCCCGATGATCGAACCGCCAACCCTTACCTCATCGATAGGCCGTCCAGTCAAATCCACCAACGGCCACAGAATCAGAGATCCATCGTAAAATGCATTTACAGTCGGAGGACGCGAATTATTCATCATTATCTACTAGTTCCACCAAAAAATCTTGTACGAAAGAAGTTAACAAACGCAAACTTATGTAACGGATCGGTAGGACACTGTTATCTCACGCACGCTCTCGCTATAGGGTCGCCATTTTGAATACAGAGTGCACGCTAGAAAACAACGCCAACGTCAACTTCCAAGCGCGCAGGTGCAAGCGTACTGGCGTCAATGAACGTATACGAAGACTATCTTCGCGACCTCTGCTGCCCTACCTTGGGTACATCGGGACGTTGCTCTCTCCGCTCTATACTGAGCGGGGCGTAGGCCTACTCATATAGTTGTAATCGTCAAAACTTCTAGAGCGCCACTCGAAACTTCGAAAGCTAAATCCGAGGGAGAGTCCGAAGGTGTCTGTAACTTTACGGCCTAGTGTTTTAATGGCAAATGTTATTGATGATGCTGGATTATAAAAAAAGATGTAGACTGTAACATAAAAATGCCAAACTTAGGCTAAATTGATTTTTTGGTAGGCACTATAGGCGCACAAAGATGACGTCGATCGAAGGTCGAAACCAGCTAACTTAATTTACACCGGCACCGCAGTAGTTAATTTTTCCGTTCTGGTTCCAGGTCAGGTCGAATTGGTCCATTTGTCTCTTGACTCGATCATCCTTCACATCGTTTCAGACATCTTTTTGTAGCATAGGCCTATTATATCCAGGGTTGTCATGCAAGTGACCAGCGCTCCAAATAAATTCTCAACAGAGAAAATTTCTGGGAGCCTTTTGGTCGAACAACGAACCGTGTGACCATGCATGCGCAACTAAATTCAGTAGCAAATATTAATAATGAATGATTATATGGTTTCAGCGTAGGCCTAGGCAACAGCTGTGTCGTGTGTTCGTAAAGAATTGTAGAAACGTTTAAAGGAAGCTTTTGGTCCTGTTGGATGCCTGGAACGGAATAGACTGCAAAAGGCGCTAGAGAAGTATGGGGTGGTCCAAGGCCTTATACTATAATTGACATTAATTGCGTCCTGTGCGTCCTGTCCTAATTAAAGCGCCACTTGAAAGCTAAGCGCAGGGCATCAGATTATTCACGAGCGCTGCGTCAAATCAAAAGGGTTGTCCAAAGGATAGCATTGGGGCCTAATCTGGAGATCCTACATATTTCAAGAAAGAATGAAATTATAAAATAATTAAAGTTACTCCATCCTGAAATATGCGCCCCTTCTATTTTTGCGCCCTGTGCCACGGCACCGCCCTCGGTAGGCCTATACGGCCCTGGAGTGGTCAGCTGATCGAGTTGAATGCCAAACTAGCATCAAAAAGCAATTATAAGCTGTACTGTGGGCTATCGACGTAGCAGCTTCCCACTTCGATTCACGCATATTCATATGACCCGCTTCTACGGACCTGTGAGTGGAAAGATCGTGCATGTTGGTCTCATGACCCATAATACATGGAACTGTCTCCCGACTTCAGTTCGTTAATCTCATTGATATTTTTTTACATCTATGGTCAATAAATCGTAATCGTAATCTCCAAATTTCTAAAGCGCCACTTGAAAGCTAAGCGCAGGGCACCAGATTATTCACGAGCGCTGTGTGAAATCAAAAGGGTTGTCCAAAGGATAGTCCGTGGGAGGTCAAATTAAGTTCGGTTTAGCATCTGTGAGTCTGTGACCTGTCACCTATTCAAATCAAAATAAAAACTTATCTGCTTACATTGCATCATGGCTAGGAATGGAGAGAAGCGCGCTCTGGTGCAAAACGTGTTTTGTCAAAGCGGGCAATAAATTTTCATCTGTATTGCATTGTGTTTTTGTAGACAAGGCTTTTAGAAATTTAGAATCATGGGCTAACTTTGGGCTTACAACTTTGCAAAATGTGGGTGATATCGAGCAACATTCGACTCAGCGATCACCTCCCTGAAAAGAACTAAAGTGCACCTTGTTTGAGAAGAATAATTTTTGAAATTTCTGAAGATCACTAGGTGCAATATTACTGCAAAGTTGATCAATATCCACATTAATTGCAATAAAATTACTCTGTAAGTGTTCATTGAATATTCAAAATAGCCCTTTCGCTCATAGCTTTCACTCTGGGACTCACCCATCTGACGATATCTGGTGCGAATGTCTTGCAGGTTCCGTAATCTGGCGGTCGCCATTGCTCTGATAGAGTTCGAAGTGGTTGTGTAATAATTTTGTTCGATTGTTGTTAGAATAAGCGAATTATTGATTTTCGTAACAGTTGTTTCTTGTTAAATCGAAAAGCAAAGATAATAATTCTTTTAGGGTTTGGCTTAAGTTGAGATACTGACAACACGATGTCTTCAAGTGTCGATCAGGTAAAGAAAGCGCACAACTACTAGTACGCAAGTGACTATGAAAAACTCCGTGGGTGACGTAGACAGCGTTGAATTAAGGCTGTTCGTTGGCGCAATCGGGAAAATATGTGACTGGAAAGATTTGTCAAACAGAGAGACGACTGATAGAACATTAGTGCGGTACAGATGCCACACTATTGTTGGAGCGAAAGCCCTTAATATTCCAGTTATTTTGTTGATCCATTTACCAGTTCACAGACTCACTTAGCTAGATGTCGCGTTATTTGGGAAAATTATTTTATGGATATATCTTCATTAAAATCGAAAACTTTTAATTTTACGGCCGAACACATAAAAATCTAGAAGGGATGAACCGAAATTCGGTTCGGATTTCGGCCCGGCCCGGCCTTAGTTTTGCAGTACTCAGCAGTACTCGGACTCAGACAAACAATGGGTCCGAGTATTAATCTTTCCAATTTTCTGCTTTGAAAACGAAAATCGGATTTTTTATTTGTGAAATGACATTTGACCTTACTAGGCAAGACTGAATATTTTAACCCTAGCCCCAAATGCTACCAAACGTTACCAGATGATACCTGAAACCCTTGGTATTCATACGCGATCATCTGTTATTTACGCTAATGATCCACCGATTTTATACAATTTTTATTATTATTTAAAAACTCATTGAAAAAACAATTGCTACCATCATGTTCACGCGATCACTGATCATGCAGGAGTCTGCACAGCTCAAAGAAACCCTTCCTTAGCAACATCTATCCATTCATTTAAGTGTTACATCGAATTCAATAGACCGATTAGGCCATACATGTATATATGCCTGTATATATTAATAGATTGCAAGAATAATTGCCACCATTCACAATGCATTTAATTCATCGTGTGTATTATTTATACACTTAGATTTCAATTTTTCAAAAGAAACCATCTCTTTCGTCTCTATATCTGAAGCCTTTCAGTTGTGAACAACGCGCTTACTCATTAAATAAAAAGCACAAGAACAAGATCGGATGTTGTTTGACGCGTAAACATGGTGATAGTGAGTGGTCTTTTTCAATAATAAAAAAAGTTGTATGAAAGTGGCGGATTGTTAGCGTCAATAACTGATGATCGCGTATGAATGCCAAGGGTCTCGGGTATCATCTGTTAATGTTTGGTAGCATTTGGGGCTAGGGGACAATATTCAGTGTTGCCCCTTACTAAAATCACAAATACTGCTGCTAGTAGTGCTTTCTAGTTACAACTTCCTAGTGTAAACTGAGGCAAAATTAAAAAATTCATAAAAGTTGTACATACTGCAAAATTAAAAATCAAGAAAATGATACTTTTTAAAATTTTTGAAACTCTGACTCTGCAAAATTGAACTCTGAGGATTTGGACTCGGCAAGAAATTAAAACTCTGTTGTTCCTCCCTAAAATTTAGCAGGTGGAGACCATTGTGCTTCAGAGAATGCTGAGAACCTTATGTAAAATTATGCATCATTAGGGTCAAGTTCGGCGTCGTAAGGGTTGGCTAGAGTCAGGGTTGAGTCATTTTAGACATATGCAAGACATTGGCTGAAGTAATTTTTCATGCGCTAGTTTCGGCCGCAGATGCACCGCGCAGATTTTATTTCATCGGTGCATGTGCACTGTTAAACACACATAGGTGTAGTGATGTTAGGTTAGAGTCAGGTTAGGCGTCATCAGGGTCGGGGTTAGGCGTTGTGTCGTTTTAAAATTTATGCACAAATCTTCGGTCACAAAATGACCGAATATTCGGCTGCAGAAGCACACCGCTATTAATATAATTAGGTATCTCTAACTATGTTTTAACCCTCTTTGTTTAATCTTCTTCACAGTGTGATTAACTGCTTATTCTCGATCCAGGGATAATGCAAGCATCATATTGTAGATTGACTAGGACTATTATGAATATAACATTAATGTTGTTGACAGTTTTATTCTGTAGATATTAGAAAAGAAGCTCTGCCCTTTAAGCTATCCCAGGGGCAAACATGGGTATAAGGGGTTGGTGACTTTATTTTCTCAGCCTTTGCATACAAGGGTGGGCTACCAGCTGGTGCATCTATTCATCAATATCCAGCCATTTCTTGAAATTGCTTTTAGACCTGTGTGATAAGCCAGCAGGCGATGATCTTTCATTTTGCAGCATGTTACACTAACCCGTTTGAACAGCCCTGCCTCAGTCAATTTTTACCACACAGAAATATATATAAAAGAAGTTGCGGTTTATAGGTGATTTTGCTAATGATAACCTTTATTTATGTTCACACTCAAGATTTGTGCATCACAGTTGGCTTTTAGGTATTTATTTTATCTAATGATGAGTTGTTGAGTAGCAAATTAAAATCAAAGAACATTAAAATTTTTTTGAAACAAGCGAATGACGAGCCGAATATTTTCTTCTGGGTTATGTTATAATATGTTCTGATATCTGATGACATGTTGAGCAGTTAATTACTCTTTCAGAATGAACTAAGGTGCTCAGCCTGATTTACTTTAGTTTTAACAGCCTTATTAATTCTTGCTTTGATCTTTCCGAACCCTTCATATGCAATCAAACATGTGTTTTGGCTTGTTCTTTTCAGCGAGCTGCTAAAGGTCATGAAAACCATGGTAAGGATATTCACACTGAAGCTGATATTCTGAATGCTAAATTTTTGCAGATCACAGGATAAAATAGATGACAAACTTGTGAATATGGTGATCCATGAAGTTAGCACCCTGCTGCTATGCTTACCTTTTGAGGTTCTTCAGTGTATTTGTAAGGTTCTTAAAAAACGCTATATAGCCTGATATTTGCATACAGAATTTAAACGGGCCTGATTGACCTAGAAAATTCTTTCAGCAAGCACTCTTACAACAACTATTGAGATAGACCATCCTGAGTTTTTTACTTACATCCCTCTCTTCAGTATGCATTGCTAAGTTATGTGTTGGTTGAGCCATGATGTCATGGACTCTCACGCATGCCTTGTTGCTGCTTCTATGGAATGGAACCAATTACCACTAAGTCTCTCATGTATGAACTGATTGAACTCTTACTTTTTCAAGAAGCACATAATTATTTCTCACTGGCTTTCAAGCAGCTGGGTATCTATCTGCTCATCACCCGATGACTGACTGACTGCACATCAGATTTGCATTCTATGCAACATTGATAAAATAGCAGTACAAGTACTTATCACTCAGATAATATTTAAAATAAGGCTTGCTATGCCAACTAGTTATGTCTGCAAATCTAGGTAAAATTAATGAATATAAATTAAGGAGTGATTTTATGTCACAGCTGAGGCAATAGTCAATGTCAGCAATTCTAGGTAAAATTAATGAATATAAATTAAGGAGTGATTTTATGTCACAGCTGAGGCAATGTGTAGTCAGTCTTTAATAAGAAAACAATTGCTTAATGATGTCTGCAGAGCTTGATTTTGAGGAAAACAAATTTCAATATCCCCTTGTATTAATGAGTTCAGTCTGCACTATACCTTTTTACTTCATTTTTCTGGTATATTTTATGAGATTTTGGTTGTGAAAACTCTTACAGGATCAAAATTGGACTGAGTTTTGAAATGTGCTTCTCATTCATGGTATAAGATGACGCCGTTTGCTGAATATACAAAAGTGTTTTAATAAATTCTGGTGATTTTGATGACAGTGTTGGTGTAATCAGAAAATGTTTTTGAGGAAAGGTTAGCATCAGACATAAAACCAGTTGACTGTTGTTTGGCTTTAATGCATGGTGTGCAGCTGGACTATATTGTATTTTGTACAAAATAAAAATTTAGCATGAATTGGGTTTCATGGAGGCTGGTGGTGATGGTTTGGTGATGATGGTAGTTGTATTGGTCATGTTGTTATTGTTGCTGACATGGTAGTTGTGTTACAGTGTTTGATTCCCACTTGGTGGCTTTTTGTCAGATAAACAGAAAAATAAATTAAAATCATTTGCACACAAAATAGATTGATTAAAATAAGCACTTTATTTAAACAACTTTAATTTATGCCAACAGAAATCATGCAGTTTGCAATGTAGGATTTCTAAATTGTGATGATTGAAGATGATTTGAAGGATAATTGTTATCTTAGTTGTTTTGGGTATTTTACTTTGAATTTGTTGAAATTTGTAGCTCAAACCAGTCAGTCAAAGGACTTGGACTATGGCTATGGCAGTGGACAGTCAGCACAAGTAAGAAGTAGTTTTATATGATTCTCTTCTTTGATTTTATGTCATTTATATGTATGTTGCTGCAGTACTAAAGTAATATTTTGATTTATTGTTTGAGAAAGTTATTTTACATGTAAATTTTCTGGAATGTGTTTTTTCAGATTAGACTTGGAGCTTCTATTGAAGATAAATGAAATGCAATAAACAGTTTATTTTGAATTTGTATCTTTACACTTTTAAGACTATAATAGTTGCCTTAACAATCTTTAGAAGAAGCATTGCAGGTGTTTGCTGGTTACTGTATACATGCATTTGTTTAAATTACAGCTGTAATTTAATTGACAAATGAGGTAGAAGTGCAAAATCAAAGCTTGGCTATTTGGGTGAATGAAACATCACAGCTACACTGTTAGATGTCCGTTTTCTGGTGCTTTTGAGAGATCTTGAAAGGTGCTATATAAAAGTTTAGACACACACATAGCATACATGCACATGTATCAAAACATCTTATATTTCTCTCTGTATTGTTGGATTTCTGTTTAAAATAACTGATCATTTACAAGCTAACAGACATTCTACATTTCAAACATAAATTTCTATTGTTTTATCCTTTAGGCTGCGTATTCTTCATCTCAGATGTCTGCCGGTGCAGCTTCGAATCCATACATGGCCAATTACTACGCGGCATGGAATGTACCATACCCCAGCGCAGGTGGTGTGTTACCTGAGTCGGGGCCAGGTGTCTGGTCTAGCAGAGACAATCCCTTGTCCTATAACAGCTATGGACCACTGACCACTGATTACATGCAAACAAATACGATGTTTGGTCAATATGACTATACATCCCCTGTCAGCTGGTATGGTCATGGACCCGGCATGGATTTCGCGACGACGTGGAGTCCGACTATGTTACCTGTGCACAAAAGTAGAGACTATATGAATGGGTCATATTACAATGCAGGGGGTGGTAGCAGTGCTGTGGAAAGTGCTTTTAACGGAGAGGTTGATGCCAATGGTATAATGACAATTGATCAGGGAGTTAAGGGAATGCATTTGGTAGATGAGGATGATTCGGCACATTTCTCTGGCGCCAAGGCCTCTGTGTCCTCAGGGTCAGCGCCAGCAAAAAAGAGCTGGGCAAACATTGCCAGCCAGCCTGCTCGCAATCAGAGCTCGCGACCAAAAAACATCCCTCGTGCACCACTGCAAATAAGCAAGCAGGGAGCCGAATCAGGGACCATTTGGGACAACAAGAGTTCCTCTATGAAACAGACTCAGCAGGTTCGCGGGGCTGGAGACACTCGCCAAGTGGTCAGTGGGACGTTCGGATCATCGGGAGGATCGAAGGACACTGCAAGCCTTCCTTTGGGCCAACAGTGTGGCGGCGAAACCAACAGTGAGCATGCTTCTTCAAAGTCGGCTTCAGTCGATCCTTTGTTAAATTCGAGCCAGTATAACCCAAAAGAGTTTGACCTCAACCCAAAAGCTGCACGGTTTTTTGTCATCAAGAGCTTTTCGGAGGACGATATTCATCGATCGATCAAATATGGAATCTGGTGTAGCACCGAGTATGGCAACAAGAGACTGGATTCTGCTTTTCATGAGCGAGAAGGCAAAGGACCAGTCTATCTGTACTTCAGCGTCAATGGCAGCGGGCACTTTTGCGGAATGGCACAGATGACGTCGAGTGTGGACTACCACTCTTCTGCAAGTGTCTGGGCTCAGGACAAGTGGAAGGGGCAGTTCAGCGTTAAGTGGATCTACGTTAAGGATGTTCCCAACAGTCAGCTGCGTCATATTAAGTTGGAGAACAATGAGAATAAGCCAGTTACCAACTCTAGGGACACTCAGGAGGTACCTGCAGAGAAAGGCAAACAGGTTCTGCGTATTATACATCAGTACCGTCATACCACCTCCATCTTTGATGATTTCAGCCATTACGAAAAACAGCTTGAAGAGAATAGAAAGGTAAGCAATGTAATTAGAAGCTTGCTTATAGATTCTGTTCAGTGTTCCCTCTAAGCTGTGCGCACAGAGCCAGCGCACACAAGAAATTAGTGTGCGCACCAGGGCTGCAAACATGTTGGTTTTTTGGTTATTTGTTTTTTTTGGTTAAAATATATATATTTTCAAGTTAACTAATATTATTATTATATTACTAATTGTGTGTTATTCAGTCAAAAATCAAGCTAAATTAATTATATAAATAAGTTGGAGATCTTTTTCATGCTGTGTTTGATGCTTTTTCTAATAAAACTGTTATGGCAAGATCCAAAGGAAAACTAAAAACCAAAATTCAAATTAAACAATAAAAACCAAAAAAACAACTTTTGATTTAAAAAAAATCTTGGTTTTTAGCACCCCTGGTGCGCACACAAATTTTCTCCCCGGAAAAACAAATATTAAGGTGAACTGTAAACCAATATTTAGCTGGACAGAATAGAAAATTGAAAAAAATTGAAAGCTAATTACAATTGCGTACAATAACTGCTCTGAAACATGTCTTAACCTACTCTTTCAAACGTATGAGGCTGAAATTTATGAGCTCAGGTTCTATTTGTAGCTCCTTTCTGACCAACATGCCCGTGTGTTGCATAATTTTTATTAGCTCAGCAAATGCAACCAAGCGCCATTGATAAACTTTATGCTAATGATATATCATCTGCTTCTCTGTTAGTTAAAGTCAGCTTGCACTCGTTTATTTTGTAATATTTGAGAAATTTGAGGTATGCCTATTTAGCAGTAGTAATAAAAGATTTTTATCGTCCATATAAAGATGTCTCTATGTAAAGTTCTGAAATGGAAAATGTTTGGCATCATTCAACGACGAATTGCTTAATGAAATAGAGGAAACTGATACACCAAGTTCAAGGAAGGGATATTTCCCTAGAATGAAGTTCAGGATTGGTCATCATTTTATCGTGAAGCTATTGGACAATGCAGGCTCATTTTAATTTTGGTGTTGAACTAATTAAGAGTCTCTCCTCAAAATACAAGGATCATCTGGGAAGTGATGACATTGGTGCTATTACTCAACAGTATAACGACGATAAGTTTGTTGTAGCTGAGAGGATTAAAAGTACATTGATCTTTTATAATTATCCAGATATGGGTTGCATTTGCACTTTAGAGTGAACGGTTTCAAGATCTTTCAAAGCTGATGGATATTGGATGAACTTTATTAGCTTCAAGTGTTGACTGTGAACAGGATTTCAGCTGAATGAATAATCCTAAAACTAAGCAATAATAACCGTTTAGAAGAATTTCATCTACAAATGCTATTGCGAATTATAAGTTATATTCTAAACGGCAGAGTAGTAAGTCTAGACAGGGTTTATTCTAAGTGGTTAAATTAGATCGTAGAGAAAAACAATGAATGTAGGCCTACAGTTGGTCTGTCAGATTGTCATTGTCAGTGTTGTCAATGAATCACTTTTTATATGTATAATTATGAGATCCTATAGCATGAACTTATAATTTACATGGGCCTTTCATCTGCAACTGTATTAGAACACTTCACATCATCATTAATAAGGCATGCAAAACTCTTAGAGGTCTTGGAATGTGATCATGTGCAAATAATGTCGAGAAGTATTATTTAGGAATATATCAGGCCTACATAATAAGTGTAAAAATAAAAAATTATTTTAAAATTTATTTTTGAAATAACGAGTTACGTTTTCTTTTTATGAAACAACGTAATTTATCGTTTTACAATGGACTATGCTTAGGATATCAGAACTTATCGCCATAGACTTAGACATAGTCGTAATTTAACTATCCATCACATTCAGCTCGAACCTGCGCACAAAATTGTGAACCATTTCTAAAATGTTGCACACACAAAATTTCTTGTGCACACGACCTCCAGAAAATTGGAGGAAACACTGATGCTGTTGTGCTATTGTTATTATGGTCTCTGTGATTGTCTATTCCCAGTCATTGGGTACCTTATTGCCAGGACTACATGATTAAAAGGACCACTCAGAAGCACAGTCGTGTGTGACTTTTAGGTCTGTGTATGGTGATTCGATGATGAAGGGGTATGTTCTGTGTCTTGTAACTGGAGAGTCGCAGGTTTGAATCTACCTCGAGCCACTGCAAAGCAATCTTGGATGGACAAGTTGTCAACCATAATTGTGAGGAAAGCAACGGGAAACCACCTCAGTTGCTTTATGCCCAGCTGGCATCTAAGCAAATCGACCTGCCTTCAGACTAAGAACTTGTCATCATAATTGGTGTGTCTAGAAGGCTAAGAAAAATGGACTATGATGCAATCACTTGCACTGTAGCTTGGTTTAAGATGATTTTGTCTAATTACTTTGAGATGCCACACTGCACTGTCCCCATTACTGCGAGAGTTTACTCGGTTTAACCGTGAGGAAGTTTACTCCATCACACACTAATCGGCCTGATGGGCAGTTATATCAGTACAGCTGTAGGTAACTAGCTGTTGTTCCATTATGATGCAATAGCAAAATGATTATAAGCTTTTAATTGAGTTTTAGTGCATATATTTATTAACATGGCTCTTTAGAGTTTAGACCACATGATTTTCTGTTTTACGATTAGTTATTTGCTCACTTATTCTTTCTAGACTTTAAATGAGGTCACATTTTTTGCAGCCATTACTGTTGTTTCAGTTTCAATTTCGATAATTGTTTAAGTTATTTATTAGAACCCACTCCATTGTTCTGTGTATTTAACTGTGTAATCATGTAACTTATGCTGTAAGTGTAGGTAACGTAAAACTTTTGAATTAAATGCGCATCAGTTATTAATTTTATTGCAGCTACTTGTAATTTAGTGTAACCTAGCAACTAGCTAGGAGCCACCATTTTATATGCTGTGTATACTACTATTTTTCCTTTTTCCAATGACGGGCTGAAAATGAACTCGGGCTCATGGGCCATGGTTTTCTAAAAAAAATTTAACACTAGACCCAATGCACATTTTTCTTAACAGCTGGAGTAGTCTAGTCCATTACATAAAAGGAATTACTAATTTACTTATACATTTTTTTAATATTTACAATACGAGTTAAGTTTGAAGTATTTAGAATGCATGTGGGCTTCTAACCATAATTATCACATGCAAGTACAGCTAAGTTTTGCTAAATGTTTTAAACCTTCAGCAGTGTTGTTATTGTCATTATTATTAACCTGCTGGGAAGAAGCAAGGATGCAATGCATGAGTCACATAAATGCTTAAAGTCAAATTTTTTTATAAAAATAGAAAAAGCGTAGAGATACTGCCAAGCAGTACAACACAAGGGCCTTTTTTGCCTTAATAGTGTTTGCCTGCCTTTGACCTGATCTTGATCTTTCATTGTGTCAACATTTATAATGAAAATTTTTTTTCATATGTGGATTTGTGTTGTCAAATCTAAAGCTCCCTTAACCCATTCCTGCCTGAATTATTTTTTGCAAAAAATGAGTAATTTGATGGTGCCTGTGGTCGAACAACAATCTTAGTGCAAGAAGGGTTACGTCTAAGGATGATAAAGCAGGAAGAAGAAACACCATAGTGACTCTGTTAGCAAGACACAATTTCTTTCATTATGTTGGCCGAATAAGATTTTTGACACTGGAGAGTGTTAGGTAAAACTTGCAAATTTTTGTGGAAGAGAGTATGGTACCTGTTCCTTGATTATGTCCAAAGCAGAGTAAAATGGACTCCAGAAGGGTTCAGTGGAATGTATCATGCCATGTTGATGGTGAAAAACAAATAAAAATGCCTTAGTTGATATGTCTGTCTTTTGATTTTAAACCCAAAGCATTTTCTGATGTATGCATGTGGTTGAATTCAAAAGTATGTGAATCTTATTTATTTTCCAAGACAATCCTATAATACTTATCTCTGAAGTGTAGTTTCATATCTGATTACATGAGCAGGATCGGATAATGTCATCTCACGAAACAGGTGGCACAGAGTCAGAATTATCGTGAAGCAGTGGATATACTTTTCTCTACCCAACAAATCTGTGGCATATTTACAATGTTGAAAAATTTTTTGCAAGTTCACATAGTTTTCTGCAAATGCGTAGTTTTTTCCTATTCAGCCTCAGTCGAATGTGTGAGTGTATGAGTTTGTTTTGGCTTTGCAAGTGTTGCTAGTGTCACCTTTTTGTTATTCGTCAACTCTTCAATCATCTGCAGTGTAGAGATCTGACACACTCTCAGTGTTGCTGAGCTTCAGAGTTTGTACCTCAACATTATTTGCTGGGCTATTTGGAAAACTTTTTGTGACAGTTTGAATCATCTGCAGTTGCTTTCGTAACAGATAGTTGCCCCTATATGCTATGCAGGGCCGAAATGGCTGCAATAAAACTGGAGAGCAACATTTCGTGCATTGTCAATGTCTTTAGCTGAACGTGGTCATTTTTTTTAAATGCCTCATGACTTTGCCACTGATGAAAAATGTGCGGCTCATGATTCCGTGCAGTGTTCTGCAGTATTGACAGAACATAGGTAAAGCAATTTGAAAGGCCATTCATCATCTGCAAGGTGACCAGTCTCTCCTAGGTAGTTGTCATTCACTACAGAGGACATACAGGGCAACACACTATGATTTGTGCTTCTCCCTGCTAATCTCTTCCTTTTTAAGCCATATAAATTGTTGATACTACCACACTTACCTCAAAGGCAGCTTGTGCAACTGATTCCCTGAAGTTATCTGTATATATGTCCTCCAAACGTTCACCAGTAACAAAGTTCACAGGCCGCCATTCAGCATAATCCATTTGTTATACTGCCATATGTTTCTTGGTTCATTGGCATAGCCAAACCACAAACATAAATCAATGATTCCTGGTGCTATTCTGTGTTATTGTTGTTGTCCTCTATGAAAGTCTCTGCACATGGTGTAAACATGTGTTTGAACCCAAATGATGGTGCAATGGGGAGTTACCTAGGTGACATTTAAACTCATCCTTCCTTAAAATTTACTTTCAAATGGCAATATCTTTAATTTAAAAGTAAACTGATCATCCTAAGCATCTTAATCTCAAACATTTTTACTTTCAAGCTATGTGCTTATTTTTTTGCTTTTTACCAAGTCAAAGGCATTGTCCTGAGATGGTTAAAGAAAGTTCTGAGTATACATATAGTTGCTGGAGGAAGCAGTTAGGAAGCAGATGAGCTGCCTTAAGCCTTCATTTTGGTCCAGATTGGAAACTTGACAAACTACACACATCATTGAGAAGTCTCCTTCATTGGCATTACTCACATGTCGTGTTACATTGTTAGCAGTTGCAATTGAACATGTATAAAAGTGCCACTCAATGATTCAGGGGAACTCCCAAGCAAAGTCAGTGCTATTGCTAAAAAATAAAATTTACTTCAGGCATTCATGGAATTGGGAGGAGAAAAGCTAAGGAGTTCGAATCACAGTTCCAACTATACGGGCGTACACTGGCAAAGTTTCCAGATTGAGTAGTAGCCACACACAATGTGGGGTGTCAACCACAAGGCCTTTGGCAGAAAGTAGGTAACCTGGGAGAAAAGAAATCAAGACAGACAGAGAGAGAAACAGTCAGAATAAGCCGAATAGAACCAAAGGAGAGTAGAGTTTTCAAAAGCAAAAGACTAGGATAGCATGGTCCATTGTGTCAATGGTGGCACTGACAAAGAACAAGGCAAGGAGGGTAACATTTGACTTACTGTATCTGGTATAGTAAAATACAAGACTTATTGATGGTACTCAATTACTAGCTGTGTGTATTGATCTTGTGACTTTTGTTTATTGGAGCCTGGTT
The DNA here is from genome assembly GCA_959347315.1 of Bimastos eiseni. Classification (NCBI taxonomy): domain Eukaryota; kingdom Metazoa; phylum Annelida; class Clitellata; order Crassiclitellata; family Lumbricidae; genus Bimastos; species Bimastos eiseni. The sequence continues at coordinate 19,278,519 of OY365809.1, forward strand.
TCACATTCAGATGCCAAGTATCTGTCCAATTTCAGATGCATGTGAAATATCCAGTTGTATGACTTATTGAGCACTATGCATTAGGTAGTTAGACCTTTAAGTTATTAATTAAACTTAGATAGGGATATAATGGAAGCTGTTTAGTCCACAGTTTATTGCACTCCTATCAAGTTTAGAAACAAAAGCTTGACCAGTAGTTCTCCCGCTTTGCTCGATCGGGACTCACTTGTGAATATCTTTGCAGTTTCAGTACCCACTGTGTAAAATTAAGAATTGTGTACTAAAATTTACTTTCTTGATTGTTATTGAAAAGTGCAGATTTATTTACAGTGTTTAGGAATTGGCATATTTTAAAGCATACACGATAAACTTAGGTAGGAACAGTTTACAATTTATACACACATGCACAGTTGTGACAGATAGTTATAATCCAATCATAGCCAAATGTTGTTGCTGTGAAAAATGTTTCTCGAAATATTTGGCGAGCAGTTTCTTAGAAATAGTGAGCTACAGTCTCATGCATAGACTTTCTGTGGTTGTAAAGTTATGTGTGGGCAGTTGATCACATGGACATTCTTACAGGACAAGCTATTCATGTTCAGTTAAGGACGGACTATCATGCATGCATAGTGTGTGAATACTTGCCTATATCCATCACATACACATATTAATATAGAGCTGTTTCTATTTGTTCTTTGCAGCAGTGAACCTTGACAACTCTGGAAGAAATGCTGAGCCTTCAAGGGACTTTAAAGCAATGATTATTTCAGATGTGGAATCGACAATGGTTGAATGAAATAGTAACTTTAGATTTATGACTAGATTATATCTGTGAATATATATAATATTATGCATGCATGTATATTATATATGTATATATAAAATCATATTTGTGTGCTTGAACTTTATGAAATCGGACAATATTAATTCAGAAGCGTGTCCATGTACGTAAGTTTATATATGATGTATATATTTGTGCATATATAATCATTATAGACTAAACTTATAAATATAGAATGGAATTCGGAAAACATACATGCAGTATGTAGTTATGTGTTTGAACTTGTTTATTTAAATGCTTACTAATAAAACATTTAATGATGCACTTTTTTTCTGACTGAATAGCGTGATTGTTTGCAGCAATGATTAGCGTCATTTTGTGCAACTAATTTGATGATTATTTTTTGCCAATTTCATGATCATGATTAAGTTGCAGTCTGACTTTTACTTGTTAGTGCTGCTGAAGCATTTCATTTGGGTGTTTCATTTTTGTTATTCGTTAAGTTAATAATTTCAGGTTTACCATTAAGTTGTTCAGTGTCAATATCTACCCTGACTGATAGTTAATTATTTTTATGTATTTGTGTAGCGGCAATGTATCTGTTAATAGTGCTTAAGAATTATTCATAAAGGATATCTGGAAAAAATACAGGTCTGCTTAAGACCCTCATCTCAATTTGTCTACATGTGATATTACCTTTCCCATCCACTAATGTTTATGTCCAAACTCCAGCAGAGGAAGGGGTTTTTAAACTTTCCTGTTGATCCTGCAGGGCTAATTGTGCTTCAGGATAAGGTACTTTGTTACTGCAGAATCCAGCAAATGATGAGGCTTATCACATTCTGCTGGCTGAAGCTGGTCTTTAAGGCACAGCCTGTACTGATGTAGCTATGTACCCGAGTTAACCACATGGGCATTGGACAAAACTCCCCTTTCCTTGTTTGCATTTGGGTGGCCTCTCCCTCTGAATCTGTGGCCTATGCTATGAATGACTCTTTAGTATTTGTGCATGATGGACTTGCTCTGTGTCCTTAATCCTTTAATGACAAGAAGTATAGTTTTAGTGTCTCCTCAATCTGTAATTGGTTAAAATATCATCACGGAGTCTCAAGAAGCCCGACTGCACTCTGTATGAGAACGTCAGCAATCAACCAATTGGTAGAAATATTAGACATGATGCAGTGTTCTTTTGCTGACCTGTCTAGGATCTGTTCTGTTTGACATAATCTTGCTACTGTAGAAATCATTGTATGAATTGTTTTTACATGAATTCTTTTAAACTGGAATGGACCAATTGGTATTTTCATCCGACTTCAGATTTAGGATATATGTGGCCTACTATTTTGCAGATTCTATATGATTAGTCGGCAATATTTTAATTTGGTTTATGCACTGCTTGTTACTCCATGATCGCAGAAATAAAAAATCTTGTATGTTCTCATGAATTGCAATTAAAACGAGAGTTTGTGCTCTCAACTTTTTTAAATTGGGTGATTAGAATGATTAATGCTATATGTGATTTGATAAAATTTACATTTTAGGCCATGTGGCTTGAGAAAAAATCTCATTATTTTGTTATTTTACATGGATTTTCAATGATTTAGAAAATTGCATTAGGTTGGTGAAACAGTTTACTATTTTTGAATTAATGACATAAATTGTTTTGGGTCAAAAATATTATTATTTGTATTGGTTATCGGTAGTCCAGGGTGCTCCTATTTAGATTACTAGGTCTGATTCAAAATCTGTCAAAATTGATTTCTTGATCAAGTTTCGATTCAGCCTTACTGTGAACACTAAAACTATTGGTGCATAGGCCAAATTGTATCACAACATTTTATTTTCCTCTCCTATAATGTATCATAATTAGTTTTACACATAGGCAAGAAGCTGCATAGGTTGGTTTCCCAGTTGCATTTAGTTCACTGATTGTGCGTGGATGAACTATTCTGCGGAATACTTCATCTTTTTTGGGATTGGTAAACAAGTAGAGTATTAATACAAGATAGTAGTTTCACAAGGTTTCCTGTTGCTGGCATTGCTTTAAATTTGAAAAATGCTGCCTGATAGTTTCTATGCGAGGCTTTTCAGCGGCTTTTACGATTTTACATTTAGTTACACCTGTATATCGCATATTTTACCATATAGAATTTAAAATATAGCACAACTACATCGCACATTCTATAATTAAACTTGTTTCATCTCACTTTTGTTCGTTCAGTCATTCAAAAATTTATATTTAGCCCCTTCAGGGTGAGTACTTTGAAGTGCTCCCAACTCCAGCCCAGACAGAAAGGTAAGTTGTCACATGACCATTAAATGTACAGATCTGTATATGATCTAGGGAACAGGTGTAGCTCCTGATGAGGCATCATTAGCGCTACCACAGAGAATGTGCAGATAGGCCCACAGAACCCCTCTGAACAGTGCAAGGGAAGCGACTACCTGATACCAGTTGACAGGTGAAATAGTTTGCATTGCCAGATCAGAGTCTTTTTGAACAGGATGTCGATGCATGCCAAAATAAAGGCGTGGACAAAGTGGTTGCAGTGCTTGCTATTAGTGAACGTACAACCGTATGGATCTGATGTAGTTGGTAATAACCGATATTAAGGTGATGCAGATGTGATAAAAGGTAACCTTGGGATTCAGCAAGGTCATGGACTGAAAAATTGTAGATAGGGAATTTAAAAGCCAGTACCAAGCTACATGAATTAGTCCTTGCCAAATCATCGAGTCCATGACCCATTTTGTCTTCTAAATTCCATACTGTTGACATGTGTATTCTGTGGCAGTGAAATGTGTAAAGTGGATGTTCAGTAAAAGTTCCTATAAAATTTTTGTTTAGTAAAATCTCTTCTGCAAACATATGCAATTAAGTTGACATTTTTGCTTCAGGAAGACTGCTGATGTGCAGCCATGCATAAAGTTGTATTTAATTTTGAGATAATGAGTTGCAGAAATGAATTAAGTTTGATTCAAGGTCATCTGTTGCAGCTGTAGAGTATGCACATATTGTGCCGTCTAATGCTGTGTTAGTTTATCAAACTATTTATGATTAGGTTTTCAAAGATAAAATCTTCAATGCACTGGTGTAATCAATTCAGACAGCAAGCAAGTTTTCTTGATTTAACAATGTATGTTGTTGCATGTTGAGCATGTTCCTTGATTTACTTAAATAAGATGTTGATGAATTTTAGAATTTTCTGTTCATTATACCATGGTTTTGTATTCATATGTAATCCCTGACGGCCGTGATATGAATCTTTATCTTGCGATAGTTGATAAAATATTTATGTACATCCAGCAGGCCAATAAGCAGACTTAGTAAAATAAATTTAAGGTGTATACAATATATATATATATATAATATATATATACATACATACATACATATGTGTGTGTCGTGTTGCTCGATCAATGCGCTCATCCGGTAGCAGAGTTTAGAAGGTGCACAATGGAACAAAAATCTGTTCTCTGGGTTTCAGCCCATCCTATTTACCACAAGTGTACCACACATCTGTTGTAGCAAATATGATGTTCTTGGTATTTAACCCTTTGACGACCAGCCAGATTGGTCTCCCATACAAATTAGTATGCGCTTGGTCGTTAAAGGATTTAGATAGGTAACAGAATAAAAATAGTTTAATATCTGTGCATGTATATATGCATAGATTTTGGTAAGAATACATGTACTTATGAATATAAACACAACAGAATATGAGGCAAATACCATTCATGTGTAAAATTCATTCAAGTCACATATCATATTCAGTACAGAACTAAGTACGAGTTTGATTTGAACTTGTGATTTTATTTTGCTGTAAGTATTTACAACGAATTAGATTTTACAAGATACAGTTCTCTGAAGCAGATGCAGTAATCTATAACACTGCATTTCACATGCATCACACATGGTACTGACAAGTACACTGTAACCCTTTAATGACGAGCAATGCCGAGCATGCACTAAAAGTGACCGAGAAACCAATACAGTTCGTCGTTAAAGAATTAAATAGTTAATTGGGAACTACTCATTCAAACCGATTTAATATCGAGCAAATAGTGGATATCTACGAAAACTTGCTTGTGGCATGGTGCATTGTTTTATAGCTTCAATGAATGCTTCATGCACAACCCTGGAGTGCAGTGTTTAATGGGGGACTTGCATGAGCTGCTGAGTTACATTACAATGCCTTGTACTTGTTGGCTCTTGTGATCCCAAGAGAAATGGCCCTGCAGATGCCGTTTACGTAGGACTAAAGTGGTTCATGTAAACTTTATCATAAAACTGCAGGAAAGTATGAATATAACAAGTACATTTCTTGAACTACCTAGTTCAGGTTTGAACTTTCTATTTCAGGTTCACTTTCTCTTAACTACATTTACTTGTTCAATGTGTCATATTCAGAAATGTATGTTTAAAATTACATGTATAATAGAATGGTAATGTATAACAACACAGTATAGTGACACATTAGGGGCCCATCCATATATTACATACACAACAATTTTTTAATTTTGGACCCCGCCTGCCCTCTGTTGCACCGTGTACATCTTGTGGACCCACCCCATGTGTACGTACACCTGAGCGCTACTCCCCTTACAAAGGTTAATACTGTGTGTTCAATAATTATTATGTGATTGATTTTTTCGCAGTTTTTAATAAACACGTGACTAATAAAATGCCATCCTCGCGACCATAGAATAATCATATGTAAATATGTTAACGTGGACGTCATAATCAGACAGTTACATCTGCACAAGTAAAATTGCCGAAATCAGAAACCCCCTCAGTGTGTACATAATATGTGGATGGACACTAGCGGTAGTCTGTTGGAAAAGGGACAGGCTACCGCAAAGCACATGAGTAACAATTGCAGTTTCTTCTTGCATTTGCAATGGAAATCTCAATGGAAAGTCTATCTTTAAAGTTGTCATAACTCGGATAAGACAGAATCTACTTGACAAGACAAGCACCTCCATGGATCAACCTAGGAGCAAGAGTGCACGCATTTCGTGGTTGAGCAGTGCAGTGTATTCACATACTTTGAAGTGCTTCAGTACAAGGACAAGTCTATGGAGGAGCTCGCCAATTCAGTCTGCAAGTCCTGCTTTATAAAACGTGTCCGATTAAAGTCATACGGTGAATTTATAATCTGACACAGATGCGATAGTAGTCCACTCCACTCTGACGCACCTGTACTACTGTAACTCTGTTCTCACATGCTTGCTGAATTTGCAGATGTAACAGCTTCATTCCATCCTCGACTGTAATGGTCGCTTTCTTGCCAAGGCGTGTTTTTAGCTGTATGAGACAGATGCCGGAGTGAGGAACAATGGCCGATATGTTAAGAGCGCTCGGCTTGTAAACGAAGAGTATGGGTTCGAGCAAGGGAACAGAGTATCACAATTGCTCAGCACCATTGAGATAGTCTGTTATATCGTCATGTTTGCACTTCTGAACTTTGAAAGACGAGGATGGGATAATCTTCAAGATCCTCTTTGTCTGAAAAGCTTCGATAGTTGGTGCAGCATCAGAATAGATTCCAGAGACAACGGTTTCCTGTTTATGCATTAAGCGGCCTGTCGTTACTTCCAGGTCTTGCACTTCCATATGACGTTGAACTTGTTCGTGCAATGGACCATCCTTATGGAACAGGCTTCCATTAAACACACACACTATTTGATCAGACAGCTCAGGAAATATTTTCAAAAAACCTTGAGGCACATCTTTCTAGATCTATTAGATGGCCTTGTTTAGCACCCATGTGAAGGTCTACAGTTAATCAAATACATACAACTGTGATAGCACATAAGACATTGCTTGATGTCTGTATTGTCAAGTCAAACTTGATTTCTTGCCACTCTATTTTGTATGGAAGTAATCCACAGCTCAAGATATGTGCTTCTGAGGATCTGACTTGTTACGATTACTTTTGAGACGTAACCTCATCTTTTGTTGTAGATTCCCAGGTATGTACCACTAATAGAAAGTACTTTAATTTTTTTAATTAACAGCTGCTTTTAAGACTCGTCTGCATGTTAACGCCGTTAGGTATAGAACTAGAGTTTGGATAGATATGATCCTCATATCCACAGTTTTTGTTTGGATCAAAAGAGAGATGTGGTTGATCAGCATCTCTGGTAGCAGACGGTGACAGCATGCCATGAACTGCACCAGCATCTCCAGTGCAGTGGCAGACGGAAGGCAGGAACTGACATCGATCTTGTTCTTCATTTTCTGGCTGACAGACCACATTTCCTTTCAGACTTCTGTCCTGAGGAAGGCTGTACTGCAGTCGAGTGCTGGTCTCCACCGATGAATGCAGAGTAGTATGCGACGCTGTCCGATCTCTATCGTCGACGAGTTCAACAGAATCTTCTCCCTCTTGCAAACAATTGTTTTGATTATTAGCAAAATGGTTGGTACTGCCATCTGGATGAGGTTGTACATGTATTGGTAAGCTAAAGTTTCGTTGATTGGTCCGCTGGAGTTCATCAGTTTGTGCAGGAAGACCTTGCATCTCAATGTTAACAGAATGCTGACCATTGTTTGCGCCTACAATTCACATCAAACAGCCGGTGTAGCATATCACGCATATATACAAAGTAAAAGCTGCAATTTCTTTGAGTCATACAAACTGCATGCAGACATCAGGTTGATCCACTAGCCAAGGTCACAAATAGTAGAGGTCAGTCTGGGGTTCACAGTGTTACAGTTGCTCACATCTTTACATTCACATCTTACTTAAGCAGACTTTAAATAATACAGGTTATATCTACTCAAGTCAACGCTCTACATGTCCATCATCGGTTTTCACATAAAGTCTGTGTGAATTGCTTATTCGACTGACTTCACTGTACTGGTTGATCTGATCACAGACAGACACAGTCATCCACTTCTGAAATAGGCAAGCAAATGATAAGAAAAAACTTCATGACAATGGATGGCAATCCAGAATTGATAAATGCTGGATGACCTACAACTTTTTAATGGCTTAGACCAGTCAAAAGCAGTATAGTCAGGGTACAACAAGAACAAAATGGTGTTTGTCACAGAGCAAAAAAATTTGAGCACAAGGCATAAGTAGAACTATACATACTTAGGAATGGCTCTTGGTATTGTTCAGGTTCAGCTGTCTGAGAATGGTGTCGATGTTTGTCTTTACACAGACAGTGTGTCCAGTAGAGTCCTGCTAGAATCAAGAGCACCAGGACAACTGCTCCCATAATCGTACACACAACGATGATTACGATCTGTTCTAGACTGGGACCTGTTGGTGGCTTAATTCCAGGGGTTGTCACTGGAGCAGGCGTCCTTCCATTTCTTTCATCATCTGCAACATATATGCAGAAAATCAATCAGTAATACAAAATGCTGATTTAATTTATAATCATTTACTTTCTGCAGTTTGTTAGAGCAGTTTTTAAATTGATTCTCTACAGAAACTTTCAAATCAGGGCTTATGGTGTAGAAACCATTAAACTGTAGACAAACACAGTATTAATATCAGTTGTCAGATGATTTCCTTTTTGGTAATACATAAAACAAGAATGTTTTGTTTAACAGGCCTTTTCGGTTACGGTATCTGGATTTTGGACTACCATCCCTGTATCTGTTCATTCTGCTCAGTATTTATTGTATATTTGTTCATTCCACTATTGTATTAGCATCGTAATATCAATACTTCTAAAGCATCACTTGAAGACCAAGCGCAGGGCACCAGCTTATTCATGAGCATGATGCGACATGTTTACAATGACCAAATTTTATGAGGATCAAAGTCCTTTTATGAACTACAACTTAATACAAAGACGACAGCATACACAAAACTTTTAGAATTCGTGTAATCCCTATAGGACAATTCCTGCCATTGCGGCATTCCTTCTTTCTTAATTACGTCATTTCGTTCTTTACGTCACACTCATCTGTTTCAAATTGCATATCCCCTATAAACTGCCTTGATGGTATGAATGGTCTTCAGTGGATGCTGACTTCATTATGACTAGGTCTGATCCAGTTTTCTTCTTTGGTCAGAGCCTACTTTCAATGTGTCTCTATGTCAGAGAGCATGCAAATCCTGGTGTGCCTCTCGATGACTAGTGGCTTGTTTCACAGACTAGAATCTCATGATGATCTGTACAGGGACTTAATGACTCACCCGATGGTTAAATGAGCAGGGCCGAGGTCATGCAGTCACTTAATAAAACGTCCGTCTACGTTTACATTTAGGTTGGCTATAGAAGTTGCTGATTAAACTTTTACTATACCCTAATATTGTTAAAACCTACCTCTTCCATTCTGCTTATGGCTCTTAATGGTTGCTAGGCTTCAATGCGCACTTCTGAACTTATTGCAAGGAGGGCATTGCCAAAATGCAATTGTATTGCATTATTGCATTGTATTAAATATGACCTAATGTATGTGTGAATGAATGTACTGGGTGCACACTGTTTAAGATTCTGTCCTGAATGGGGTTGTGGATATGGATGGTCTAGTAGTGGTAAGTGTGTTGAGTTCTGAACTGAAGTTAGATTTAAATTCCCCACCTATGTTAGTAAGACGTTTCTTAATTTCAGCTGCACTTTTGCTAGAAATTGCCACTTAAATACAGGCTGTTGGTGAGAATAAAAGTTGGTGAAGGAGAGAGGGCTGACTACCAAATAACGAATAATATTATTGCAACTATACCAAAAATGCATAATACCTCACTGGCTATAACTAAGAATCTCATATATTAGTGATAGTTGAACTGCGGAAACAACTGAATAGAATGCCCCACGGGATATCAATCAATGAATGATAAATCATATACGATGCTAGAAACATTCGTGTACTCATAAAGGGAATTAACTTGAAGGGGAAGACCAGTGAAGACCTGGAGAAGTACTTTGTGAGAAGACCTGGAGGAGATGGGTTTAGACTGCCGAAGACCGTACAAAATTGAGGAATCTTATTGACCAATGCTCCCAAAGAAGCGGGATGAACTACGTCTTAGTAGGAATGTAGTACATTAGATGTTTAGATATGGCCTTAGCACAGAGCTACATATGTATTAATAGAAGTCTCTTCTTGCTTGGATCAGAGAGCAGGTTCAAACGTTCCGGCTTACACAGAAGAGGCAACAAAATCAGACGAAACATTGCCGGCCATCCAAACTCATACACTAAGGCTAACATAATTTAAGAAGCCTGTGACAAAATTAGATTTTCTCATCTAATGACTGCATGGCTAACTAAAATTCAGCAAGGACTAGTTGACAAGAATATCATTATCAGCTTTTTCACAAAATAAATAAAAGAAAAAAGATAAATTTAGTCATCATCCCACCTGTACACTGTGTTTGGCAGAATTCGTTCGGAGTAAGAGGTGGTTTACATTCAGTGCACAAGTGGCAGTTCTGAGTGTGCTCATCAAAATATTTTCCTGCCTCGCACCTCTGACCTACAAATACAAAACTAAAATTGCAAATACAAAATTAAGCTTAAATTATTCATTCTTGCAATCACAAACGTATTCAAATTGCCATAAATGTGGGACAATGGGTTAAATTTACCTGATGAACAGCTACCCAAACAGACACTTTGATAAACTGGGAGTGTAACAGGACCAGGAACAAATGTGAGGGCATAGAAATGAGTAAATCTTTCATGCATGAACTTCGGGTTCAATCTACCATAGTTGGCCAAACTGCACTTGAAACTAGCCTTGTCTTGCCTTCTTTAACTTTGACTTAGAATGCAGACATAAAAGTGTAATCATGTGTGATGTAAATTTCAACCTGTTTTTCATTGTTTCATTTGACATTACCTGCATTGCAAGTTCCACAATTTTACCCAGATCCCAATGTCTTGTAAATTTACCTAGTTCTCCCACTGGCTCAAACCTGGTCAGTTAAACTAACTGGACAATTTTTAACTGACTGTAAAGAACTTAAGTCATCAACTGTTGTCCTTTCCTGACCTCTTCTCTGTAAGCATTTGAGATCATTCAACTTGTACGAACCTGGGCAATCTTTCACACAGAACTGGTTTGGTGTTCTTGGATAATCACATTCGCTGCATGGATGGCATCTGTATGTGTGAAAGTCATAGTAGTTGTTTGGTGGACAACTGCTGAAGACTTGCTGTGATGTTACCACAACTATTACGAGTAAAAGCTTTATCAGATACCCAATCATGATACACAAATTGTCATGGCAGGAACAGTTACCTACACAAATGAACAAGAAAAAATTTGAATGTAATAAACAGATGTGGAATTCAAGTTTTGGTTGAACTTGATCATCATCAAAAACCTGCAATGCAATCCCATAAAATACACACAAAGTAAGGCAAGCCAGCTTGCAGAATGAGGAGACCTTATTGCCTGCTCTCAGAAGTGAGTATATATCCTATACTATGTATTTGTGCTACTTTGCTTACTTATTTATTCATGAATGCTCAGTCATGTAGTGCTTTAGAAATCTGGATTTCATGATTATGATAAAACTATAAACTGTAGTTTCAGAAATAACTATAGATATTCCATACTTGCTGAGGGCCAAAAACAGCTATTATTGGCACTTCATTTGGCTAAGTGAGGTGCCAATGTAAAGGAGTCGTCTTCAGAGATGTTTGACTTTGGTGATACTAATCCTTTTTGACGGTGGCGACAGTAGCAGAATGATTGCACGCTTCATTTTCAACCAGAGCCAGATTAAGGCACCTTCATCATGTTCAACCAAACAGGGGCCCACACTTTAGGTACCGCTACACAGTATTTTATGAGCAGCATAATTAATTATTAAGCATAGTTTTGAAAATATGCCAATAGGTCAGAACAAATTATTGGGAACTACCCATTTCGATGGTTCTGTATCGATAATCCGAAGGTTCGATAGTCCGAAGGTTCGATGGTCAGAAGATTGTGGTTTTAATTGTAGCTGGACTGATGAGAAGAATTATGTTTGTTAGAAGCTGGATTGCATAATTCTTTTCATTCATCCAGCTTCTATTTAGGCATTATTATTTTCATATCAATCCAGCTTTCCAGCTATGCATTCTTTTTAGCAATTAATCCAGATTCTAGTTAAATTAATGTCGGAGTATAGAATCTTCGGACTATCGAACCTTCAGACTATTGAACCTTCAAACTACCGAGCGGATACCATTTTGACACGCATAACTCTTGCACATGTGTTGGCCTTCATTTTTTCAGGCAGTTTAAACTCCAAATCCTGCCCAGCCCCATTTCCACTTGCTTCTTTAAAAACTTGGGTATTCATCTGACAGGGACTCAAATGTGATGCATTATAAAATGACTTCCCTTCTTATTCTACAGTACATATTCGTTGTCTTACAAATTTCAATTACTGCTGGCATTACTGTGAAAATATAGTGTTAGTTTTTTTTATTGTTTTGTATCCTTTGTTATGATTATGTGGGCAGGTGCCCTACTGTTGAACCGAACTGGGTGAACACATTTGTTACTGTGACCCTGTTTGTAATAAGAGTTTGGACTCCCCATGGTGTAATTGTAAAGGCGAGGCAGACCCAAGGTGACGGTTATGCATCACCGCAAAGGTCTTGCAACGAATGCGCTGAGGTGCAGGGAGCCAGTGAAGGGAATTGCAAATGAAGGAAGATATATTAGCGAATTTCGGGATTCTGCTGATGAGTCGAGCAGCCACGTTGAGAATGGCCTAGAGCTTGGAGATGCTGGGAAGGTCATATTATGAGCGTGGACGCAGCATCTTGCGAGAGCGATTGTCTTACAGTGTGGAGCTGGCGTAAGTGGTAGAGTAAGGAGCGAAAGAGAGCATTCATGTGGTCAGATAGGGAAAGGTGTGGTGTAGTTGGAGACTGTTTACTGGGTGGTGGTTACTGTTTAGGGATCTTAAGCAATTACTCGCACAGTAAGACATGTACATGCATTTACCAACACGTTTTAACATTCATCACCAAGTTACCAACTACAATTGATTTTAATTATACGATAATTAGAAAGCGGGTAAATACCATTGACGGTTATTGGACGATCAACGCCGTGCACTGGTCGTTCGTTGTCAGTCAACTTGAGTCGACTAGTTACGACAGTATCTTAGAGGTTTCACATAAGTACAATAAATGCATCAATCGCTCAACTTTTCATTATTAGTGAATGCTATTCGCTTGACGTATAATAATTACATTAATAACCTAAAAGCATAAAACACTGATAAAGTACTTGCAACTCTGTCTAAAATATTATGACGTTGGGTTTTGCACATGATTACTCATGCAGACCTAAATATGGGACAGAGCAGCTTATAAAATAACCACGAAAGATCACCATTTAATCATAATAATATTATCTGTAATAAATGTCAAAAGATAATAATTGTGGCTTTATTGGATCACGCTGAAAGCCATCATATATGCTCCACGAATAGGGAGTTAAACAATAATTTCTATAGCAAAAATATAGCGCCATATAATCGCGCACAGACAGCTTGAAGATTCCGCCATTTTGCGAGATCTAAGGCGTTGTTTCGGTTTTAGCAATATTTGAGTGTAAGTTGTCTCCAACATTAGCGAAATGTCGTTTCGCGACCGAAGCTTTGACTCATTTAGTCGATCAACTCGACGCGGAGGGTTAGTAGAAGGCATTTTTAATTCCTAGCATATATTTAATCGCAATAGTTAAACACAATAGCGTACGAATGAGGCCAACAGATAGCTGCCGAGTTCATTCGTTGTTTATCCTGGTTCATGGCATTGCTTACGTTATTGAAATGTATGGTAGCACACGAATGCTGCTTTCGCAGATGGATGAAAATTAAGGTTGTCTATCGGTTTATGGCCACCGATTATTCGTCCATTATAGTTGGGTAAAATCGTATTTTAGCATATTTTAATATTGATTGTATTTAAGCGTATTTTATTATTTGACATGAATAGATGTCCAACTGTACCTGAAATGGAGCGGGAATCGATGAAAAGATGACTGTGTATGTAGAAACTGGACTGTTGAGAGAAATTATGCTTAAATGGAAGCTGGATCGATATAAATATCATGCATAAGTAGAAGCTGGATTGATGAGAGAATGTTGTTATGAAGGAAGTGGAATTGACGAAATGCAGGCCGTGTATGCAGAAACTTTGTCGATGAAAAGAAATATACCTAAGTAGAAGCTGGATTAATGAAAAGGATCATTTGCTTAAGTAGAAGCTGGATTGATGAATGAACTATACTGTTTAGAGACAGTTCTGGGCAAGAAATCTACTCATAGGCACTCTGTGCTAGCCTACATGATGTTAAATGGGGTGTTGGTAAAATGCGAACGGATCAGGTTAGGGCATCGTGAGTGTCGGTTAGGATTAGGGTTAGTGTAGTTAATAGATAGGGTTCAGGGTCATAGCTAGTATCGTTTACAGATAATTGCTGAAAACATTTGGCCGCATGAATAAAAATATAAATGGCAACCATAGGTTTGAACTCGTCACGTGACTTTTGGCAGCCAATTGAAAACAAGTTCGCATTTTACCGGTTCCCAGTTCGCGGTTCGCATTTTACCCACACCCTGTTAAATGTCATTTCAACTATTGCAAAATAAGCTAAAAGAGTCTTCAATGGTTGGCCCATGCACAAGCAAAGATGAAGACACAGAAGAGATTGCTAGATGAAGAAGAGAGTGCTTGTCGTTCGCCAAGCAGAAAACATAACACAACACAACTAAAGTTGCAACCAACTTGGTGACGTCCATTATCAGCAAGTGAAACTCCAGATACCAAGAAGTAATAAGTTTGAAAAACATGCTATCAAAGTCATGCAGGAACTTTATGCTGCATGCAAAAACAGAGTGCAGAGACAGACAGACTGCAACCTAGATTTATTCTAAGCAATAGGCATTAATGTACAGTGTACAATTATACAGCATTATATAATTCACAAGCATTAGAGCATTTGCTAACTCTTTGTTTTATTATATTAATTATTAAACATTTTGCAGAGAATGCAGTGTAACATAGCAAACAATTGCACAAAATTAACAATGTACGCACACAGTTTTAGCTTTACACACACTTTCCACATACAGGTACAGAAATCGATTTGTGAGTTCAGGTCAGCATTTAAAAAAAAAACATTGAAATGACAGTTCATTTCTTTGTTTTTGGGCAAAAGTTCATCCAACTATGATACAGGAATGTGAGGGTTTAAAAAAAAGCTATAACACTAGTGTGCATGTGCTGCCTACCTTACTCCATCAACTTTGGTTTCTTGGCTGATATGTCCCTTTTGTTATCTTTTGACATTTGACTTTTCTTAGGTTATCAGAACTTATGCCATCGACTTTTAGATGTGGAACTATCATCTCATTCAGCTCGGACCTGCACATTTATAAAATGCTGCACACACAAAATTTCTTGTGCACACTATCCAAAAAAATTAATGGGAACATTGATTTCAACATAAAGCAAAAAATTAGAGGGAACATTGATTGCAACATAAATTGTTTATTAGAATGGGTTTATCACAACAGAATGACCATTAGAAATGCTCTGCTCAAGAAGGGAAGTAGCCAAAACCTTCAATACCAGCTTTAACTTCTTATTTAGAATTAATGTTTCTTCCTACTAAATTTAGTTCCTGGTTGTTTTAGGCTTATTGTACATTCGTGTACTTTGATGTGTGGTAATTATATGTTTGAATTAATTTACGATGCTGAAACTATGCTGTAATGGGCATATAAAATCTGGCAATGCTAAGACGATGGATCATTGAAAATTTAAGGATCTTATTTGTGAGAACGCAAGATCTGAAGAAATTCCTGGAATTGAAAAGTGCTATTATCCCCTTTCAAAGTTAAACTATCCGTGATTAATCAGATATATCCATTTCTGTTTTGTCAACATTAGTTAAATTGTTAGCGCTCTGCTGTCACTGGTTCTAGCGCATACTCTGGGGCACTGACATTTTTTATAAAATCAGTTGTCTTTCCACTGTTTGTTGCTGCTTTTTGTCTTGTGTAATTCAACGACCAGTTTGGATTTCTAATCTCCTATTGATCTACATTGACATAACTTGGGAAGATTTCTTTTTCTGGGGTCCAAGCCAAAACAGTATTTTCATTGGGGAAAAAACATTGTTTATGCACAATGACACCACAGGAGCTGACTTGATAGGTAGAAAGTGCATAGGAATAGGTCAATATTTTTATAACTCATTGGTCACATATATTTATCTGCTTCAATTTATTTTGTTTGAAGAACTTGCTTTTGGAACCTATCTCGAAGTTGTTTACAGGCATTGTATTTGGTGTGGTGCTGTTTTGAGTGCTTATTGAAGCTCTTAAAGCAGCACTAATTTAGTATTAGATTAGAGTTACAGATAAAAAAGAAACTGTTTACTGTATGACACTTCCATATAAATTTGTCCGATTTAAATTTGTGTTATTGGATGTCCATTGCTTGTTTGTACTTTTACAGGTTTAGTGGAGGTGGAAGTGGTAATAGAGATTTTGGTAACAGAGTTTTGTCTGGTGGTTTTGGCATGATGGGAATGTCAGGAGGAGACAGGAAGTTCAGAGACTCTGAGCTTGGACAGAACCTTCACCAGCCTAAGTGGGATATGTCACGACTCTCAAAATTTGAGAAGTTTTTCTACCATGAACATCCATCTGTTGCTAACAGATCTCAGGTGAGATTACATTTTGTAGTTTTTAAAATATTTGTGTTTTGCATATGCATCAGAGTTTAGCAATGGTGAAACTTGCTAGGCAAGTGTTCTCCAGTTTTATTATAAATGTTCTGTTCTCAAATCAGTAATGGTGTATCACATGTTTTGATCAGAATTGAGGAATAAATTATAGAATCATCTTTGTATTTTTCGTAAATTGCATTAGGACTTTTAGTAGATTATTGTTCTTTTGACCAGAATCCAGTTTTGCATTTTTCCAATATATTGACAATAATATGTATAGTATACAGTGCTTCATCCATTTGTGAATATTTTAAACAACTTGGTATAAATATGTTAGTCGTTTATTATTTTTATAAAAAAAATTATTTATTGATGGCAAGAGCAAATTTGATTCTATGTTGCATTTCCGGTGTCTGGCTAAAATACTTCAATTAGCTTAGCTGGGATTGATTGTGAGTTCCAGTTCTAAGACAATTAATTTTGATTCAAACTTAAATTTAACCAAATTTGAATAGCTAACTTCATGTGTTTACAGTTGGAGATTCACAATTTTTATGCAGCAAGTGAGATAACTGTGCTTGGCAGCAACTGTCCAAAGCCAATCATGTTTTTCCAAGAAGCCAGCTATCCAGGTTTGTAAAAAGCTTAGCTAAAGATAAGAAATGAAGTTCTTTACAGTCTACTTATGAAAATAAATGGTTCCTACTCCAATATTGACTATGCATAATGGTTGGATTAAAAATATATTTTTGCCTTGCATGCTTTTCTAAATGTCTATGACTCAGTGTTCGTATTTGCATGTATGGCGTCTTAGATTTGTTCAGCGACGCTTTTGTATGATCCAAAATTTACTACTTTAATTTCCTTTGCTTTGATCTGTCCAAAGTTTGTCTTTCAACTCTGCAGTCAGTCGTAAATGTGGCCACCAGATTTTATAGCGCACATTTTTATGACCTTCATATTTTAAACCCTGCACGTATTGAATTAAAAATCCTCATCCTGGTCTTGAGGGCATAACAAGGTTTTGCTTCGAAATATCTAGTCTTATATTGTCCACTCCCCTTCGTCATACTTGAGCATCTTCAATTGGCCCCTCTCTTTGAAATTTTCTGTCTCCATAAATTTTGCTGAAACACATAGTTTAGGCTGAATTTGTTGCAAAATGTTTTATGTCTCTTACTGCATAATTCTGTTGCCATCGTTTGGTTGAGCGAGTGGGTTCGACCCACGCCCGAGGCGTCACTATGTAGGGACCTTGAGCAAGTCCTTCATGCACAATTGCTCTGCAGCGCGACTGCAATTGCGTCGTCGAGGCTTGTCTGTGTACTTCTGAGCAAAAAATGTTGGAAGAAGGGCGACATCAAATTCCGGTAAAAATAAAATAATAAATTTAATTTCGTGCAGCTAAAGGTACTTGCAAAGTTTTACAATCAGCAATTGTTTTATCTTGTATGGTGTAATATGAGAAGTCCTTTTAAATGTTAGTCTAAGAAGAAAGGAATATATTGACTGATTACTATGTACTCTGGTTACATAAATTTGGAATAGCATGTGAAAATTACATTTTAGATTACATAAATGCTGTTATACAGCAACAGAACTGGAGTTCTCCCACACCAATCCAGGCACAAGGCTGGCCAATTGCCCTAACTGGTAGAGACATGGTTGGAATTGCACAGACAGGATCTGGCAAGACACTTGCGGTTAGTTGTTTAATAAGTTTGTTTTAGCTAATAATAAAATTAATGATAGTTGTTTTAAAATTAGTTAAAACTCATTGAAACTATTACTGTTGTAAAGTTATTATCATGTACAGATCCCTGCCCCACATCATATTAGTAAGATTAGTTGTATGTCCTTTTTATTAAACCTTTGTCTGCCAGAAATTTTCTTTTCATATACTCTGGTTGTTTTCTGGTATCTGGCCCATTTCACCCCTTAAGGGTTTGAACATTTTGTTGTATGTGCTGATTTTTTCAGATACAGGAGTTTGAATAGTCAACATAGCTGAAAACATCATTCTTATAATTTATATTTGACCTCTTTTTTGCTTCTCCTGAAATGACATTTTTATTGAGGTGCATGAAAATCAGTTTATTTTGAAAAAAAACCCCACTTAATAGGCTATTACTTTAGATGGCAATATAGTCATAGAATTGCCTTAACATGCATTTAAATCAAGTTTAATACATATTTAAGGTTTATTGAAGAAAAAGGTATTTATTAAATTTGGGATTGCTCGGGCTGGAATGGAAATCCTCCTTTTGGTTCATGATACTGAAAGTTCCCTCCTGCCAGTCTCACTAATAAGAAGGAATGGTGATTTTCCAACCTTGTGTGATTTGTACACAGCCAAAATACAACTGTGTCATTTTTTTATTCTTGTAAATCAATGATTTTAGCCAATTGGAGTAATATTATCTCCTGACACAGAATGAAGTGCTCAGCTTTGTGTGGAATTTTTAATGTCTAAGACTTTAGTGCCGAACATGTACTAAAAATGACTAGGAAACCAATGCTGCTCATTGGGTCTAAGTGTTAGTCTATGAACTTTTTTGTTTATTGTTGAAGCAAAAATGATTTATATATAATTTCTGGTTTCTGTTGCTATTTTTTACAGTTTCTTTTACCTGCAATTGTTCACATTAACAACCAGCCATATCTGCAGAAAGGAGATGGACCAATCGTAAGTAGTGCTTATGAAATTAATAGCACTAAATGAAGTCCTCTTTGGGCTTGCTTGTTACCAGAGTTAAGTTCTCTTGGGGCTTACTCGTTGAAGCTGATTCTGACGATGCTAGACTTTCCTTAACCCTTTAATGACCAGATGCATATGTTTTCCCATACATTTTAGTAGAACCTGGTCATTAGAGGGTTAAAATAAATTTAAGTGAAATGTTTAAAACCGTGAGGCTACTGATGACAAGGAGTTTTACTGTCTATGTTCAGGCATTCTTTTCAGTTGTTGTCTGCATTCTTTGCTGGTTTTACCAGAGCCAAGTTTCTTTTGTTTGATGTAGGTTATAAATGTGTGCTGTATTTGTTACTTTAGTGTCCTACCAGAACTTTTTTTCCAATCCACTCCATTAAAATTTTCAAATGATGTCACAGTGATTGTTTCATATCTAATCATTTTAATGGTAGTGTTTATCAAATGGGACATTGATTGCATTAGTGTTTAGTATTGGTTCCAACAAGAGAGCTGGCTCAACAGGTGTCTGAGGTGGCCACACTGTTTGGCACAACGTCTAACGTTCGACATGTTTGTGTGTATGGTGGTGCTTCCAAAGGACCTCAGTGTAGAGATCTTGAGAGAGGTTTGTTTTGCAGTTTTGCAAACGATCTTGCTTGTAATGTCAATTTCTAGTCTGCTAACCAGAGAGCATTCTTTGTGCCCATGATCACCTGGGTTAACATGATATACTAGTATACAAGTACCCTGTAAGTGGACTTGTTAAATGCTGTTTAATTCTCTGTACAGATAGTTTTAGCCCTTTCTTGTAGTGGCCAGATATTAATTTTTGGTTTGTGGTCAATTTCACCCCTTAAGGGTCAAAATACATTGAGTTGAATTGTAAACAGAACACTTGTTAAGAAATTTATTTTAAACGTGTTTCCCTGTGCTGTGTTATTTTGCTGTTTGTACATGCTTGCATTTTTTAGAAAGCACAGGTGAAATGCAATGCTGTGGCATAATGTGTCTCATTGCACCGTCTTTCTACTTTCTGCCAATGTTTTAATTAAATATATGTTATTTATGAATATAATGTTTATAATGACATATCTACAGTTATTTATTAGGTCTAACGTAGAACTAGAGTCAGGCAACTGTCTGTCAGCTTGTGTTTTATTTAAAAAAAAATTGAATATACCTTTCTAGGAATTCAATTTAAACACTGGGTTCATGCAATCTCCAATGATCACTGATATTAGATTGGAGTGGTCAAACTTGCTGTTAGGTTTGCAACAGGCTGAGGTCATTGAGTTGGCTTTAATGAATATACTTCAAAATTATGTCTCACTTGTGTCTGCATGATGGATTTCTATACAGACTTCTCAGGTCAATTGTTTTTAGTTATCCAGTAGCTATATTGCAGAGATATAGTTACAATGCTGTAGAGCAGAATAAAAGGCAGAAGTCCAACATGATGCCATTTTGTGTGCATCCAGACTGTTTATTAGCATGGCGATTCAGGTCAGCGACGATCTTATCCAGCACTTCCTGAGCTATGGTTTCAGACCCGTGCAGTCCACAAGCCTTCAATTGCCAGTCTGCAAAGTGAATCAAGAAATAGAAAAGTCATAGGATGAGGCACTTAACAAGGCTATCATTTTAGAGGGCAATATAGTCCTAAAATTGTCTGAAGATGCATTAAAATCAGTTTCTTTGAATTGATTGAAGAGAAACCAATAATTTGTAAATTGGACAATAGAAAACTCCTTATTTCCAGTCCATCACATGGTGATATTTTTAATGATGAAAATATACTGGTTGCTGATGAGTCTATCATTGAATGAGATGTTATGTAAAATTTGTAATATAGTGTCATGTAATCAAACATTTATATA
This sequence comes from Bimastos eiseni, assembly GCA_959347315.1. Taxonomy (NCBI): domain Eukaryota; kingdom Metazoa; phylum Annelida; class Clitellata; order Crassiclitellata; family Lumbricidae; genus Bimastos; species Bimastos eiseni. Next base: position 19,299,536 of record OY365809.1, read on the forward strand.
GCGCCTCTTCAAGATAGCTACTTAGAAGCGCTCTCTTTGCTGGCCTTAATGATGTTAAATGTCGCAGTGAACAAGTAGAAAGTCTGCTAGCAAAACTATGCACAGTAAGCTGAAAGAGTCTTCAGTGGTGGGCCCACACACAAGCGTGGAACCAGGGCCGTACCGAGTGAGTGGCCAGCGGGGTTGTGGCCCAGGGCGCAAATATGGGAAGAGCGCAAATTTCAGGATAGAATAACTTATTATTCCATAAAATGCACTATTTTCAAAATGTGAGGCGGCAGATTGACTTAGAAGCGCTCTCTTTGCTGGCCTTAATGATGTTAAATGTCGCAGTGAACAAGTAGAAAGTCTGCTAGCAAAACTATGCACAGTAAGCTGAAAGAGTCTTCAGTGGTGGGCCCACACACAAGCATGGAACCAGGGCCGTACCGAGTGAGTGGCCAGCGGGGTTGTGGCCCAGGGCGCAAATATGGGAAGAGCGCAAATTTCAGGATAGAATAACTTATTATTCCATAAAATGCACTATTTTCAAAATGTGAGGCGGCAGATTGATGCTAGGCATAAGGCACAATTTTAGCTCGGTACGGCCCTAGATGGAACCAACTAACAGATTCATCGACAGCTGACAGATGACATTGATGTTCAGAGTCTCTGGGCCAAGTTGCGTCAATGAGCAGAGCGATAACTGTTAACGCTGATCACTAGTGAAAGATGATGCGCGTCCGGATAATCGTTGTGGAACAAGGAGGACGTAGAAAAGGCATTCGCCGTGTCTTGGTCGGTAGATTAAATAGCCAACCGCCACGACGACCGGTCAGGGTCAATTCAATGACCACGTCGCTCGTCCTCCATCGAAAGGTAACACTCGGCTACTGGAGGGGTACGCAACTGCACAGCCAGACTCAACTGCATACGTCAGAAACTAGAATCGAGCTAACAGTCTCGTGGCCTCAGCAACTTGCGAACAAAATGCCTCTTGGACATGCAAAATACTCGTCAAACCTAGCACAAGAAATCTCCCAACATATTCAAAGCTACTGAATAAATTCCACATTTAGACGTAATTAATCGTCAAAATGACAGCATTCGATATGGCCGGATGATACAATATTGCTGAGCAACATTTTTGTTGTTAGTGTTTAAAAAGTTTCACTTTCATTCACCACTGCAGAAATAGGTTATGATTATAAAACAGATTGCTGACTTTCATGTCTAATCTCCCTGCAATTTTTTCATATGCATATACATATCACCAATAAGAACCTTGTAACTTGTTTATTGCCCTAATCAGCAGTGCACATATTTACATAAGAAGATTAACATTGCAATTTCTGCTTCTGATCTGCAAAGAAAGTTTCCCATTGTCTTGGGTCAATGCTAAGAAGTTTTAAGGCAACTAGGTGTTGCACGACACAGATATTTGAACAGAACATTATGTAAATTGATACCCTCAAAGAAGTCTCCTATTGACATTGTAACATATAGGAGCAGAGATCTGTATAGCCACTCCTGGTCGCCTGATTGATCTGCTGGAGAGCAACAAGACCAACCTGCGTCGATGCACCTATCTAGTGTTAGATGAAGCTGACCGTATGCTCGACATGGGTTTTGAACCACAGATTCGCAAGATAGTCGAACAAGTCAGGGTAAGTTATGCTTAATATAGATTGTAGTATTAGTGTGACCTAAAAATAGTAACTATTTTAGTTTAGTTTCATGAACCACAGTGTGCTTACAAGTATAGAATATAACCTGTTATTAGAGCTTTACATATTGAAGTTGTTAAATTTGAAAGTCATGAAGATATTGAAAGTTTGGTTTAGCATTGCTATTGCTGACAGCATGAACCATACTTGATTGAATTCTTAACTAATTGCATAATCATTTATCTATTAAGCTTGATTATTAGTTTGAATTATTTGTTTTTCTTGTTAAAATACCTTGCCATGCAGGGATTAATGCTGGTTATCCAACTTTTGAACTTGCCTCTGTGCTGAGCTATGGTAAGGTTGGCACTTCACTTTGGAGTTGGTACTCAGAGACGTTAGACCTCTAGCTTCCCTACGATTTCTTCAGAGGTGGGAACTGCTTTGTAAGATGATGGATCAGTGTTACATTGGGAGCTGTGCTGAGGAATTTCCTTTTAATTCTATGTGCAAGTCTATACCACAAAGTACTGATTAGTCACAAAATTCTCTCTTGCTAGTGAAGTCAGATGCTTTGGATTAAATATTTTTCAGCCTGATCGTCAGACTCTGATGTGGAGTGCTACTTGGCCAAAAGAAGTGCGCAAATTGTCAGAGGAGTTTCTCAAAGACTACATTCAGATCAATGTTGGAGCACTGGAGGTTCATGCAAATCATAACATCTTGCAGATTGTTGATGTATGTGATGAAATGGAAAAACCATACAAGTTAGTTTTGATTATTTCTTACAACCGATGTTAATCAAACACAATTCTTTTGAATATGAATTTCATGTGTCAGATCTGGCAGTCGATTTCCAGTGCTTGGTTCTGAAATCCTACATAAAACACAAAATCCAGATTTTTTTATCTTTTAGTTTAAAAGGAATACACTAGTTTCACTGAATTGTTCCAGTTAATAATGTGTTTATTTCATTGTTCTACCATTAATAGTTTGGATTTTTACATGATATGTCATCTAATTGAGGATGGTTATTCATGGAATAACAAAATATATGATAAAATGATTTTTCGTAATATATTTAAATTAGTTTTGGTGCTGTTTTCTGCTGAATCTACAGTTTTAGTTTAAATGCCTATCGGATATTGTCCTGAGTCACACGTACATAGCAAGTTTGCTAGTCAGTTTGTTTTGACACTGCAATAACGATCAGCTTGGACTTGTTTTAGCGTTTGTTTAAAATATTTTCCAGGTTGAATCGTCTTCTGCGAGAGATCATGGCAGAATCTGAAAATAAGACTTTGATCTTTGTTGAAACCAAGAAGCGTGCAGATGAGCTAACCATGAGAATGAGGAGAGAAGGGTTAGCTGACATAATTTGTAATAATATCAATATTCTGAAACAGAATTCTGTTTTACTGTGTTCTGTAAGCACTTTCTGCCTCATAATGTGATGTGCAGTTGTAAGTTTAATAGTTTGGTTTAACTTGCTTCTAGTTAAGAATTAATGTTATAATTTATTTAGGTGGCGCTATCTAGCGGGACTATTGATTGTTCTTTCTGGATCCCATGTTGTTGCTGATTGAATAAATGAATTGAACTGCATGAGTTTTCGGTTGGACTGATTTGCCTAAGTGTGGTTATACAGTTGGATTTGGATATGAAGCTGGGTGCATGAAGTGCTTTGATTTTTGACCAGTTGTTAATTTTGCGTGGTCCTGTTTGCATTTCTGCTCGGTTAAAAGTTATCACGTTTCAACGTTTTAGATGGCATGCTGTTTGCATTCACGGAGACAAATCACAGCCAGAGAGAGACCATGTTCTTCAAGGTACTTCTTAGAATATTTGGGACTTATTAAGAATGTAAATGTGCATTTATTGGATGCTTTCCAAAGTGCGTGCCTGGTCTAAGCATTAATGAAATCAGCATACAAGAAATTTTAGCAATGTATACGATCATGTTTAAGCTGGAATTTTGTTTTTTCATCCTTTTGGAGGTTGATTGAGCTGGGTTTGCCATTGATGGATGTTTGAAGTTGCAGTTCTTGTGGCAACCGATGTGGGTGCTTGTTCGCTCATTCAGCCTCGACCTTGTGGTCTATTTTTTTGTTATTTCTGCAGTGTTTTCACTTACTGAGCATGTTTTAGTTTAAGTGAATTTCCATAACTACTTCATTAAGAAGTTTATTCACATTCTAAGTAGTTCTGAGATGCTGAGTGCCTGCGATGTTAACCATGCAACTTAAGTTTACAGAGCAATAAATTAAAGTTGTTTTAACATTATTTTCTTTATGGAAGAAATAATAGATATATTAAATAAAGTTGATAACAAACAGTATTTGTTGTTGTTTAAACTGAATCAAAAATTGTTCATTTGTTGTGCTCTGTGATAGAGTTTCGTTCAGGGAGAGCATCCATTCTTGTGGCAACTGATGTCGCTGCTCGTGGACTAGGTCAGTTAGAACCTTATGTCTTATTTCTACGGTGCTTAACTATTTTTCATAAACTTTTTAATTCAAATTTCTTTGTTATCTTCAAATTCTGTTGTTGTGCACTTCATTTTGAACTTGGTCAATACCTATATGCGCAGTTGTAGTAAAGGTTTTGGAAGTGCATTATTGCAATTAAAGATATATGTACTGCGCAGCAGGAGATAGATGGAAATGTATTTCTCATAGGCTGGGCTTGATCTGATGCAGAATTACATATTGCTTTTGACAGAATATTACTGAGCACTCTTTTTAATTGCATTTTTGTGGGTTTGACTGGATCGAATATCACTGAGGTCTTCAGATCTGCTTCTGTCCCTTTCTGATCAGTTACTGATTGGTTAGAGTGGTCAGCCTGCATCAATGAGAGCATGGGTACAGTCCTTGTTCAAGGAGTTACTGTGTAGGAATCATGAGAAAATTCAGTGCACACAATTTCTCTGCAATATAACTGCAATTGTATCGTTGAAGTGTGTGTGCACATCTGGACTAATTTGTGAGAAGAACAGTATCAAATTGCAGTTGTATTGTATTGTAATACTTCTGTACCTTTAAATGATACTGCATTTGATGTGCATTAGCATGATACAAATTGTCTGTTCAGTTGACTACAATAACAAACAAAATAACTACAAACGAAGAGTTAAGTTGCATCTTAAATGTCATGGAATTAACTTTGAGATATTGCAGTATTTGTGCCTTGCCTCTCTTCTTATTTCTTTCTTTATGCTAGGAATAGATTGGGAAGGTACATTGTATGCGAATTATTATTCTTTGTCCCTCAAAAATAATTAATGTACATGAAGTGATGGAAAATAGGTATAAAACTAACCTTTTAACTTGCAAGATGTTTGTAATTAATAGATTGTTGTATCACTCTGAGCTCAAAGAACAGCCATATTTGAAGGAGAACTTTAGGGTCTTGAATGTTTGCATCAGACATTTTTTTGACAAAGCACTTTTTCAGAGTAAGGAAGTTGGCCCAATTATGAAAGTAAAATATTTGACAGAACTTATTCAGCATGGATACCAATTGTTAAGGAATGTAGGTGACAAAAAATTCAATCGTTTATTGTTTTACTTTAAAATTTCTATGTGGATAATGTTTTATGCTTTATTGTTGTTTATGGCTGGAATGGTGAAGTCAAGAAATGTTGCTAGTCTGATGTGCTTCTCCATTATTTGTCGTCTTTAGACACCTAAGTTTCAAACTTTCTCATCACATGCAAAGATAGCAACTTTCATATTTTCATTTTTACTTAAAATTCTGATTCATCATTTACAACTGCTGCATCAGAGGATTTATTTAAAGATTGTACATTTAGCAATTGAAACTAAATTGTTAATATGATTAAATGAATATGCATCAGCAAATAACTTAATTTTTATTTCAGACAGTACCTGAAATTGCTGCTATATATGTCTGCATGGTTATGCTTCTGTAATGTTTTGTAAATGATGACCTTTGTGAATGCCTATCTGAACATTCGTTCTTGTTCTCACAACTGCAATTATCATTACTGATAATGCTTCTAAGCTGAGCATCAAGATGATCTAGATAGTGTTTGGCATAGTTATGCTATGCAAGTCATTGTTGTTGGTTATAATTACTTGGATTATTCAAAAAATTTATGGTTCTTTGTAACCGTTGTCACTAAGGCAAAATATGACACTGAACAGGCACTGGGTGAAAGAGACTAAGCACTGGTTCTTTGATTTTGTTATAAATATTTTCTAAGAGTATCTTGAAATTAGTTTGGAATAAGATATATGGAAAGATAGAGTAAAGTGTTTTGCATTGGGCTGACTCCCAGCTATAAATAAAACAATGCATGTTACTTCTTGGTAAATATTGCATTTCTGTAGATTCTATGCAGCCAGTGTAGATTCAGAAAATGCTGAAAGTGTCCTGTGATTTTAAATATTCCTATATTTGAATGTGATGGTGATTCTTAGTAGAGCTGTACTGATTAATCGGCGTGCTGATTAATCGGGCCGATTATATAGATATTGGCAGTATTGGATATCGGCAAGATAATCGGTGCTGAAATTAAAAATTATTTTTTAAAATTTTATAATATTATTTTTAGTCTATAAAACCAAAATGACGACAGCAACATCACTGGGTCTGTGAAGGACGGCATTTTGTTCTATTCCCATAACGTGTCATCGAGCCAATGGCTTCTTTAGAACAGTGGTAGTATAGACCGAAAGTATAGACCGTGGGAACGTGTCAACATAGGTATTGGGCAGAGTGAGTCATAGTGCCTGGCTGGCCAATTCAAGCCAAGGAATGGCTGGCCAATTCAACAGAGAAACCGATGAATACACATCGTGGAGTCATGCCTAATAAATACATGCTACCTGCTAATCAGATCTCCCCAAAACATTTCAGTCGCCTGAGACTAGATGAGTGGCTGTGAATTGGCCTTTAATTACCCTGGGCACTGTTCGACGGCGGGTGGTGTGTCAAATCTGTATAACCTGCCTAGGATTAGTCCCCAACTACATGCATATGTCTCCTACGGAGCAAGTGTTTTGCTTATATCACAACAATAGGCAGTAGCAATAGGTCTATCTTTTGGAACTGGAAATCTTGGGAAACACAATGAAACAATCGGCTAAATAATTGGGTATCGGCAAATGAATAATCGGTATCGGCATAATCAGCAAAAAGTGATATCGGTACAGCTCTAATTCTTAGTCGCATTTCTGATACAGTTCACTGGTTTTAACAGTTGAGTAAAGCTAAAGGGTATGAAATTACATTGTTTGAGAAATTCTAATATTCTTAATGTTTCTTAAAAATGGTTAACCTGTTTATTCATTTCTTTGACTTAATTCTTGACATTTTTTTATTGTTGACAGGTGGCAGGACAGAGCCGGCATGACAACTCCGAGAGCCCAGCTTTAAGTAGTTGTAAATTTCTTGGAATGAAGCACGGTGTTGGCTGCCACTGTATGCCTATAGGAGTTAGCTGTGTCCTTCAGTGACCAGTAGTAGGGACGTCCTGGCCTTTGCCTAAATTCAACAGCACAAGTGCCAGCAGCTAGTGCCTCGGTTTCACTTTGTGCATTCCCTGCAGGTATGCACACTATGTTTTTACATCCGTAGACAATTTTAAAACCATTGACATTTTTACAAACATAAACTTGTAATCCTATATAGGGAATATTCTATAATATCTGTGTAGAATTTGTCAGTCTTATGTGCATCATGTGGCATATAAGATGCACACAGTCTATGCAGCACCCAATTCAGCTTTTATTGGAAGCTGCCTAACATGCAACTAGCCACTCATTTTGAATTTTTGATCTCTATTAATAAGCATTTATTATTTTTTTTATTACTTCATGCTCACGTACTTGAGCATAAAGCAATCAGGGTGCCTTGACAATACTAGTTTTTTGTCATTTTCACGTGTTCCAAATTATACTGGCACCTGACCACACTGGACACAGCACTTTCCTATTGGGTAACACTGGTCAGCAATTTGCTTTACCAGGCTGATATATTATATTTATGAAATTGTGGCTGGGTGTGATTTAGAAATCAAAATGGCTCTTGTGCAAGTCATGTCGGGTTCCTGCCACACGCGCATTGGCGTCATAAAGCTGAGAATATGAGATTTATCATTTACCAAGTGCAAACAAATTTGCTTGCCATATATATCAAAAGTCAACATAGCTGCAAACATATTTAATCAAGAGCTGCATGTCATTAATGGATGGCAAATCACATGCCAAGAATTGACATGCCCTGCAAACACCTGACAGACTTTTGATCCCATGTAAGTGGACAAATGATGCTGTGTGGTGAAACAGTTTGAAATCGTCTTCATGAACTTACAGTATTCGGGTAAGCTTATGTAAATATTTTAGGGGAAAAGTTCTGTTGGTTAGCAACAATTTTTCTTCATCGCATACATTTATTTGATATGATTCAAATTATCTGCACATTGACCTGGCTTGTTTTCGGCCAATTGGAACATGGAATACTATTGGCAAGTCCATGAGTGTTGCAGTTTACAAGATAGATCATCAACTGTTACTGACTTGAGCTAGTTTCCACCGGATCAAAGTTGAACTCCTACATCCATACGTGCATACATGGACTGTCTGAGTGTTTGTTACTGCCCTTTTAAGACCGGATATCTTAGCTTGTATGCGGCTTACTGGAGGTAATATAGTTGAAGATCTGGTGCAGCCTTGTTTATATCATCTGTGTTGTGAGTACCTGTGGATTATATGCTATGAGATTTCTACAAGGTGTGCATTGTAGAGATGCCCATGTTTTTTGTCCAACACCTTTATTGTAAGACATCCAGCTTGTTTTCAAGTGCCATGCTAGTATCAGACCCATATATGAATATACTTTTGCTGCCTAATATGTGGTTTGCAAATGACAAGATTTTCTTATATCTGTATTATCATGTGTTCTAAAGTTAATTTTCATCTCAATTCACTTCTTATCGAATTTAAACTTTCCACTCATGATATTTTCAGTTTTTTTGCAGTATGCAACAGAGAAGTCATGTTATGTTGTAACATTTTTGTATGGAAGCGGTGTGCTTGCATCGTAAGATTGTCACAAGTAAGAAAAGTACGTGTTTTGTCTGAATTATTATCAAATCAGATTTGCATATATTGCAGTTTGGCAGTCACCTTGAAAACATCCAGCATGTAGAATATGCCTTTGTGATCCTGAGTCTAGAGACTAAAGGTGATGTGTAGATTGAAGAATATCTACTCTAATAAACTAAAGAACTGTGGAGATCCAACAAGAATTACGCAGACAAATAATTTCTTGAAAGCCAGCTATGAAGGTGAAATGGAGAGATAGCTTATAACATTCAGAGCACCTGGACAAATATGGTTGTTAGGCCAGTGGATATTTGGAACTTGAGTAGGCTTAGATTGGTAAACCTTCTGTGGTCTTTTGTTTAGCAAGTAAGTGGGCAGGGATGTTATCTCTTACATGTTGCAACTCTCTTGTTTCTCGTAATGTGAGTCTTCTTCCCCCATCTTGCGAATGTGTCATTTGGATGGTCTTAGTGTCTGTAATTTTCTGTAGTTCAACTGTTCACTTAAATATCCAAATCTTGATTCTTGATATAACTGAGTGCATGTGAGAATATTATTGTTAAATAAAAGTATGTGCTGATTTCTTCTAATGTGCCATGTATCTGTTGTTTTTTCCTGAAGTATCAGAGCATATTCGACATGTTGTACAGATGTGGTGAAAGAGTAGTGCTATCAATACATGATTGAAACTATACAGAAATTTGCTTTCTCAATGTGAATAATTAGAAAGTTATGAAGAAATATTTCAAGGGAGGATGTGGAATAGATTTGAACTCATTACCAGATCTTTACAAACTACATGTGGTTCTTAAGTCAAGAAAAATGTCCACAAGATCTAACTATCTCTAAGCTTATAAACTATAGGACAAAGTTCCTTCCGCTCGAGTTGAGCAGGACGTTTGACAGTTTTGCGGAAGTCGTTAGAATGGTCTGGTCACTCTATTGGGCAATTGTATTGCAGCGGTTGTGCATTTAGATAGTGCCCATATTTGTGACCTCAGCTGAGGAAATAACACCACTTGTCACATATTAGATTGCCTTTTCTTGAGCCATGAATGTCGATTTGTATGTCTAGTGAATGCCACTGCACCTATGCTCTGCGCTAGAAACTATGTTGTGTGGCACAATATGTTAAGACCAAGTTGTTATTAATGCATCAGGTGAGGGACAGGCTGAATTTTATTATTTTTTTATCGCTGAATGATATATTTTGTTTTCGTAAAAAACACGCGTAAATTATGGACCAAGAGTCCTGACTGTTGAGCCTGACTTTCTTAGGTATAAGCTTATGGAAAATGCTGACAAGTTCAGGTTCAGGCCCATTCCCCACGGATTGCCTGTAATGCCAAGCTTTAGTAATTGGTGCCAAGCACTTAGACATTAAGGACTTGTTAATCGAAGCTCAGACCCTCGAAGTAAATGTTGAAATGAGTCTGCCAATAAGTTACCTTGTCACACATGGCATGTCCTTTAAAAGTAAGAACTCGTAATTTAAAACAATCTTTTTTATGCTACCAGACTTCTCAGTTGTTGACCATACCCTGAAATGGGTGCTTGACGTAGTAAGTAGGTGTGTCATATAACAGTGTCATGTTCTCAGACTGTTGCCATATGCACTGTGGATTATAGGTGAAGAGCAGATGGATGACATTTTCAAAGCTTAAGAGTCAATTATTTAATTTTACTGACTGTCATTAAAAGAACAGTTTGTGTGTTCTTTATGCAGATGTCGAAGACATCAAGTTTGTCATAAACTTTGACTTTCCACACTGCTCTGAGGATTATGTTCACCGCATTGGACGCACAGCACGGGCTTCAAATCGTGGCACCTCGTATACATTTTTCACAACATCCAATGCAAAGCTGGCAAAGGATTTAATTTCAGTGCTAAAAGAGGCTAATCAGCAGGTCAACCCAAAGTTGTTGCAGATGCAGTCCATGGCATCTACACTGCCTGGCAGACGTAAGCTTTGCACATTATCTCATGCTCATTCAATGTAACACTTATGTTAATTACATTATCATTGATTGGAGGAAGCCTGATGTATGGGGTCGTCTGTTAGTGGAGTATTTTTGAAGTGGCCATCTTTGTCGTTCATCCTATTATACAGAGTCCTGTCAGAATTAGTATAATTTTTCAACACTTGAACAATGAGTTAAATATCTTTGACACTTCATACTGTGAAGCAAGATTATACCATGCTTTGTGCATTTCAGATTCTGCTCCAAAGTTTAGTGCTTTGTAGGCACTGCCACACCTGTAATGTTATCTAAGGCAGCTATCTGATCCTGAAACCGAACTTCTGTTCTGTGGGATGAGATTTTGACCTTTTTCTGTGTAATGGATTATGATTGTAAAATGTAGCATCACTCCAAATCAAAGACTGATTCCTTTTGCTATGAAGACAATGTCATTAATGAAGTCTTTACTGCAAGTGTCAGATCATGGCATGCTATTTTACACAACACTTGTTACTGTATGTGGTGGTCTTTTCTTCCAGCAAGACGAGGAGGTGGTGGCGCCGGAAGGGGCGGATTTGGTGCAAAAGGTGGTGGATATGGTGGGAGCCGTCATGGCGGACTCGGTGGACCTTCAGGATCAAATGGAAGAATGGCAAGCATTGGCTCTGGAGGTCCGAGGCCTTCCCAGTCGGGAGGTTTGCGAAGCGTTGTTGGGAGCTATAGTGCTACCCAGCAGCCCCGTGGATTCTACTAAATGGCCAGACTGCAAACTTGATTACAGTGAAACAGTGCCTCGGCTCATTTTCGTTTACTACAATTTATCAGTTAACAGACTGTGGTACACTAATTCCAGTATGGCATTGTTAGTGCAGGAGTTCCTGTCTGCGTGGCCATTGGCTGTGGACCGTCTTAATTCAATGAAACATTTGATGTCTTATTACTGACTTTTGTAGGTGATTCTGTCATTTAGTTTCATTTGAAATAGGTAGAGGTACTAAGGGATAACACACATGGGCTAGATAGAATGGGTTGATGGTTACATAATTATAGCCAAGATAAAATCTTCACCTAAAACTTACATGTCTTTATAATAAATACATTTTCACCAAATTTCTTATTGCAAGCATCTGTGCTGAGAAGTTATAGAGTGCTGGATAGATGGTGTTCCCCAAATAATTTTCTTTATCCTGTTTGGGATTTGAGTGTAGCATAAATGAAGTGCAAGTGGTTGAAGACTGTTTGCAGTAGTAAATCTGTTTCACTTTCATGGTTAGTGCTTCTGTTACCTAGGAAGTATGATCACATATGATGCAAAGTGTCACGTAGAAATAAAGAGAAGAAAAAAGATGCCTTTTATAAAAGAAAGGAATTGAGAGAAAAGCTACATAAGAATCTCAAGAAACGATTAATAAAGTCTATGATGTGGGGCGTGGTGCTATACGGACAACAAGGAAGGATGACATAAAAATATTGGCGGCCTTCAAGTTGCGGATATGGCGAAGGATGTAGAGCTCAGCCTGATGGAACACATTACAATGAAGAGATATTACAAATTGTTGATGAAAAAAGTTTCTAATAGGAGTATGGTTGTGCAGCATAATGAGGGGACACTCCCTCTTAAGAACTATAATTGAGGGAAGAATGGAGGGAAAAGACAATATTGAGGAAGACCCGAGTGATGTTATTGGACTGGATGATGAAAAATCGTTATGGGCAAGAGCTGCAAAATGTGACGAATGGTGACATTGGATATAACCGAACTGCCTAGTAGGGCAGAGAACCAATAGAAGAGGGTGGTGCTTTGGAAACCTGAAGAGAAACTGTAAACCTTCACTTTAAATAACGCATCCATATCCTACCCACGATAAAAAAAATGATGTACCGAATGCATGACGACTAGATTTTAGCACAAATGATAGTCCGCCTTTGTCGGCAAAGCTACTCTCTGAACTTCTGGTCATTTCTGCTTTAGATTTTTAAGAATTACCTTCTCCATCTGCCTAAATAGGTGCATTTTCTGATACCATGTTTAGGCAGCTGGCATCAATTGATACTGGATATAACCATAATGACAATGCTGGCATTGATACTAGCAGTTGCCAAGATGACTATTGTATTTGGTTCTGAGTATGTCCAATCGTGTTGAAGGCTTTTGCGAAGTATCTTATACAAAGTTCTGTCCATTTTAATACTCTGGCTAAGAAATTATAATAGATATTACCTGCAATAGCAACACATTAACTATGAAATTAACTGTGACTGTGAAACATGTTGAAGTCCAAATAAAAGACTACCCATGTCCTCCTTGATGCACTTTATACACAACAACTACATGGTATGGTTAGTAATTACTTATTGATAAATAAATACAGGTGAAACCATTCTAGCATATCTAGCATACGATTATTCAAAGAACATTAGTGTTCCTTATAACTTTATTTTAAGGTGAACTACAGTGTCAATTGGACATTTCAAAATTATGGTCTGATTTTTTCAGTCAAAGTTTTATCATTGTCACCTACTGAAAAGAATACCTCGTCATGCAATAGGGTGCTGGACTTTAAGGCTATTATCTTTTTATAAGTCTTGTTTTAAAGTTGGAGCAGAAGTGCCACACCACCAAGTGTCCACTTGGCAGACTTCTCTTTGGACTTGAGGTTGAATGTCCAGATGTATGTATGACCACGCTGCTTAGTCTTGTAGACTGGACATTCGTAGATGTTTCTCGTGTCCTGCCGATCAATTGGTATGGCTTTGATGAAGATGACGGGCATTGGTGGTGCCAATTCCTTAAGCCGTGCCTCTGCAATCATACTAGTCTGTGTATCCCAGCGAGCACCCTCCAAGTAAAGCCCATGTACATAGGCACCTTCACGAGGAAGACTACCCATGTCCTCCTTGACTTTCTTGGTGACGTCACACTGGAGGCACATTTTATCAAGAGGCCATTCATTCTTGCGAGCCATCTGCTGCTTGATGGCCGTCAGGAACGACTGAGGATTGAAGAAACCGCCAAGCCACACAGCCGGAGGAAGCTGAAAGTCTGAGGTCCAAGTGTCAAGTTCTCGGATCCTCAGTACCAGATCGGCGAACCACTGTGGAAGACCATGCAGAGATGGGTAGGCTCTCCTGGCCCAACTGTCAGGAACTGCATCCAGAAACAGCGCATTGCCCAGGGTCTCCATGTCTGCAGTTATCGTCAGTTCCCCCTAAGCCAACCAAATTTAGTCAGAACAGTTGTGCAGACCTACTACTTATCGTTTGGACTTAGTAAGAGACGACGAATGTGATGGTAAATACTATAACAAAAGGGAACGAGTGAAAACACATGTCTTGGCAATTTTGTTGCCATTTTGTACATTTCTTATGGTCTCAACATCTGTATGCTTTAAAAGTATGCTACATTTTACAATGGACTTATTTTACAAGGGTGAACCAGCAGTGGTAATGTTTTTTCTCATGTGCATAGAGGATTGCACTTGATAAAATAACTTTTGACAGTGACATATAATATATATTATTCAGAGTTTGATCTCATGCCATAATGCCATTTACTAGTGAATAAGTAATTAATGGGATGCTTGCCAAGATTTAGAGCTTCTTAACTGAGAAATGAAGGAATACAGCAAAACTTCATTATATAAAAAGGATCATTATCAACAATTCAATATATTTGAGGGCAAAAATAACCTTAAGATATAAGTATCAATCTCTAATCAAAACTCCATGTGACCTTAAGTCTTAAAACTAATTTCAAAGTGCTAAAAATACAAGATAATAGTTGAAGACCTTCTGAGAGGTACTTGAATGGCTTAAAAACCTATGAAATTAACACTTATGAGGACAGTATACTAAAAAATACTGGGAAGCCAATGCAGCTCATTGTTAAAACGTTCTTCTGTGGTAAATCAGTTGTACCTTCAAACCGAAGTCGAGCTCCTTCAATGATCTCTTTATCTCTGATGTCAGCAAATTCATCCTTTCACATTCCTGGAATGCCACAATGACATATGGAGTTCGATCTTCTGGAGGAACTTTAGCCATAAGATCAACCATCACAAACTCCTCTGGAAGTTTCTCCAGAATTTCGTCTAATGTTGATTTAATCTGAAACAAAAAGCAATTATTTTAGTATTTGAAAAACACAATTACTTTAGTATTTGATTTCGACAATGCTATGCATCTTGATCCTATGCTCATAGCTTTTGAAATGCCAAGACCTCTCAATGCATAGATATCCATTGGCTTTTGTAATGCCAGTACCATTAGCAGCTGAAATGCAAGGACCAGTTTGACTTTAAATTGCCACAAGCCATTGCTCATACATAAACCATCTCTTCTCTTTTCAAGCAGCACATTCAAGAAAAAAATGAAAAAAAAGAAGAGCAGTTCCTTCAAGCTAACCCTGAAGTGTTTGTAACATTTTCTGTGGTAATTTATAGCAGAGATGGCGCAACTGGCAAACTTACAGAGATTTGAGCCTCTGTCCTCTGCATAGGTGCCAAATTTTAGTAAAAGATTAAAGATACTGCAAACAGTGCTTCTCCATGCTCAAGCCACACAACCATAACTATTGCCTAAACAAATATTTCAGTCTTCTGTTAGCTAATGCTAACTTGCTACTTTCACAAAAATATCTGATACAGTTACATACACCCACACAGAGTTTCTGAAATTGCCCGTAAGAGACTTTTGGTTTACCTCAACTTTGTTTTAAAATTACAAACTCTAAGCCTTTTAAACTGGTTCAGTAACTGGTTCAAACACACTGTGTTACATAAATATTTGGAATACAGTGACAATTAGTATTCGAAATGCACCCACGTACTTGGAATTTACAGTTATAAGCTTCCAGTAGTAGCGTAGCTATTTGAAGGGCTGTTGAAAGACTAGCTATCTGTGCTTTATTAATTATAGAAGTGTTTCCATGAGACATGTAAGTTGTTTTGAAAATGTTACTAGTTAGTAAGTAATATTGTTTTATAACCTCTTTTCTTTTCAGCTGACAAACCAGCCATCATGGAATTGAGATAAGTAGGGTGACCCTAATTAAGCAAAACTCGTGCCCCTTGTGATTCTTCCTTACTTCCTAGACAATGCATGGAAATACACACCATGTGCTGCTATGTCATGATTTTTATATGCATTGTGCATTTTAGATCAAGAAATTCTGTCAGCAGATTAAATTACTAAAATAATTATTTGAGACAATTAACCTCACTGAAACCTAATCTTATTCCAGGTAGATTTTTAAAGACATGATCTGAACCATATGGGCAGCTTGAAGGACACTGGTAATAATTATTTCAGAAAAATAAAGAATGAATGGTTTGGTTCTGTGTATGCATCAGATGGTCACTCGTTACTATTCTAATTATCTGAGCAATGTTTGGTAACTGAATGTTCTGTTGTTTTAACATTGTTTTGGAGGATGCAGAGAGTGCCTTTAGTTGGTATTTCTCATAGCAGTGCTATATAAATGTCCAATTACGATAGTTTACCTTGTCCTCTCTGCTCACTCCTAAGCCAGTTCCTGCACCACTTTCATTTGGCTGCATCTCTAAAACTGTACGGAACAGATTCTCTGATGTCATAGAGAGAAACTCGATCTCTGCATTTGGATGAAGTCCATACAAGTAAGGACTCTCTGGTGGCAGGCATTCATCAATGTATGCATGGTAGCCTTTGAAGTCCAAATTCTGAGGTATTGGAAATCCAGGAGCCAGATATAGCTCACCATCCAACTGTAAATTTCAATAGTAAACCATTGTTGATCACTGAAAGATGACTGATCACTCAAGAGAAAGTAATCTCAAATCGTAGAATTAATAAATGCAAGCACACAGTTTGAGATCATGTTGCTGAATAACCGGTAAAGCATTTAAAGTGAAAGATGAATGATGCATACCAATAATGGCAAAATAGTAGTGAGAAAAATTATAATATGCAGAAAATGAGTATTAATTCAGGCTCTCCATGGAAGGTTGGTTCAGTTTCTAGATTCTTCAGTGTTTGTGTGATTTTAAGCCAAAATGTCTTTAAAACAAAACACCAGACATTAAGCAATTATCTCACCTTACTTTACCATTTGTTTACACCTATTGTCTGATCATGAACGTAAAATGTATTTTCATTTGAGCTAGAAATAAATGTTGGTACATGGCTTCCTAAGTTCAATATACAATTAAATAGGGCTCAGCTGCACACTGTGGACTACGACCTATGAGACAACAGTTATATCCCCCGTTATGCTGGAACATGATTAAAATAATGTTCCTAAATTCCAAGCTATGAAAAAGACAATGCAGAGGAGAGAAATCTGAAAATTCTGCGAGTATGCAACTCTGCACAAACCCCATTCTATATAAATATAGAAAAACACTAATATAGCCCATTTCAGCAGGGCAGCCATTATAGGAAATCAACTTCTGATTGACCAAGAGCATGCCACAAGTATTAAGATGTGACCTAACATATTACAATAAAAAAAAGAACAGAATATTTAGCTCAAAGGTGAGTCATGAGCACAGAAAGCTACACTATGCCAGTCAATAGTAAATGGTTGAGTTTGGACCTTAACCTAAACAACTGTAGAGCAGTGGGAAAACGTGTAGAATGCAATGAAGTAAATCGTTAAGTGACAACACACAGGTAAAACAGGTGATAATTTTGTGATCATAAGTCAACCAGCTAATATAAGCGGAAAAGAGTAACACAAAAGAGAAACTTTACCTATAGGAATGCAATATAAAAGTTAACCAACTCAAGAATAGTAAAATCTGCTATAACAAATGCTAAATAATACCAAACATTTAATATTTAAAATCAATCTAGTCATTCCTACCAATGTTGCATTCATGTACTCCTCAAGATAAGTCTTGCAGAGTTTTCTGTCCCAGTCATCGGTGATGTGACCTCCATACATGATCTCACCAAACAGGTATCGCAGATCTTCCCACGGTACCTTTGTGTTTGCTTCCAAATAGTTGTATAGGACGCTGACACTGATCGTCAGATCTCCATTGTTGAATGGATAAATGCGATTCCAGCCCTGAGGGCCGAACTTCCTTCGCTCTGATATGACGGCATGGAAGTAGCAGAGCGAAAAGAGAATGCCTTTGAATTCTGCTTCACGTGCACACATTTCAAGTGTCTCCTGTGAAATCATAATACCAATCTTGTAAAGACATAACAGCTTTCATAAGAATCCAAGCTGTACTGTTCTAGTTTCTTCTCCAGAGTGGTTTTCTAGTGATCAGCTTCATGATTCATTTGAGCATTTATATAGCACCCTCTCAGCAAGTCTATACTCGGAAGCACTCCCAGACCACGGCAATGCACACTAGTCCTGAGTAATTTGTAAAACAAAGGTTCATGACTCTTTGGCAGCAGTCGTATCTCTAAGGAGAGTGTGTTCCAGGTGTAAGGGCCAACAACTGAGAAGCGATGCACTGTCTGGTCGAGATTCCCTTACGGGGCACCAGAAGCTCACCGTCAGCGGAAAAAACGAAGAGCTCGATGGCCAGTCTAAGCTGAAACTGGTCAGCAGAGCTCAAGTAGATAGACCAGGGCAGAGCCAAAAAGGCATCGCCCGACCAGTGCAGTTATTCTATAGCTGATGTGTCCTGAGATGGGAAGCCAGTGCAACGAATCATGCATGTAGTCCAAGACAGGAGTGTATTTAGAAAGTGTCCAATGAGGTGGGCACATAAATTGGATATGATCATCATCCATTTAAGCACTCAGCCAAAATAAATCCATCTCCCACTGAAAAACAGATATTCAGCTCTCACTCAACAGTGAATACTTTAAAGCCATATTCTGACATGCAATGTTAAACAATGTCATCATCCATTCATACTGTACTTGCAATTTGTCTTTTGAAATTAAATGAAAATTATTATTATAATTAAATTACCAGTAGATTAGATTCACTTAATCAGAAAATGTTCATGTCACATGTCAGCTAAATACAGTCTTCTTGTGTCTGCTCTCTCTATCTCTCACTCATCTAACGCTCTCTTCCACCTTGCCCTGCATCTGCAAAGAAATCCCAAACTGACCTGTGTGAAGTTGTCTAAAGACTTGTGAAGGTTAGCAAACATTCCGGTCGGTGGTTCATTGGTGATCTTGACCGATGATTCCAGGATGCCTTGAGGAATGATGTGTGACTCGTGAGTTGGAGACGGCTCAGCGCTTATAAAGACACGGTAGTTCTCGTGACTTTCCAGGCTGTACTGTTCCAGTTTCTTCTCCAGAGTGTTTAGCCAACGAGCTACTAGATGTACATTCTGGAAAAAATTCATTCTTAATCTTTTCAATACAATACCATTTGATGTACAAAGGCATCAAAGTGCACACTGAAATACACCAGAAACTCATTATTAAAGCACTGTTTTTGGAACCATATCTCGCATTTCCCTATAATGAGGTTGTGTTACTTGGAATTCATTTTCTTCGATGGAACAAATTTTTAAGTCAATGACCTCAAATACATGTTTATAATAATTCAAACTGAGTTGGATCTAGTCATGAGAAACCAGACATTTCCCTGCTTTATTCAGTATCAAATTCTAAATACAACTATTGTCATTATTGTCAAATTCAAGAGCAATCACACAATGTTTTTTCACTCAAGTAAACAATCGTGAGTGCATATAGTGTCAAGATAGCATCAAGATCTCTCAATAATTGTTCACAAAACAGATTTATACTTCTTTGAACATTTTTTGTGCTAAAAGTGTTTATCTATGTATCCAACTTCATCAGCTTGACTTGTTATGCAAAAATACCTTTCACTCAAACTCAAATATATTTTTGATTGATTGATTGATTGATAGGGCTACCTGCAAAATAACCCAGTGTCCTTCTTTGGCAGAAATGTCGATAGCTTCTTCTGCAACTGATTCTTGACCTTGACCCAAAGATATGTTGTGAAAGTTTCCTTTCTCAGCTGAGTATCCTAACTTTCTGCCAAGAGTTTCAACATCTTTAAGAGGGTCGACACCAGGGGACAGAATGAAAAAGATTGGTGTGCTTGGACCAGATTCTTCAAATGACTTGGAAAACTCTAGGCTTCGCCCTTCCACAAACTTTGTTCCTAGCTTTTCTTCCACAAATCCTCTATAAGACATAACAATTAAAGTAGCTAGACCACTGCAAATTGCTGCTGAAGCATGCTTGCGAATAACATCTAAATATCTGCAATGGCAAGGCTTAGCAAGTGGCAAGGGAAAATGAGGCCACCCATAAATGACGTCACATCCAGACTCGATAAATCACTTGTGCGATGTAATTTAATATTCAGTAGTGAACTGCTTAGTGACAATGCCTAAACCGTGACAGGGGAGTAGGGGTCAATTTTGTACCTAAATAGTGTGATATAATTGATGGTCTAAATATAATCAACGAATTCTCTGCTGGGCTTATTAGGTGACTTCCCAAATTCTACCCTGTACCTGCCCACACGTGTGACATGCCTGTGTCCCAGCAGATTTCATACCATATTGATGATCTTGTTTCGCTTTACATTCTTGGTTGTGCTCTATCTTACTTGCACAATCTTTGCCTCCCAGTCGGGTGCTTTGCTCTGGGATGAGGGGCAAGCTTCTAGTTCTATGAGTTAACTTGGTTTTTAGCAGGGCCGTACCGAGGGGGGGTCTGTGGGGCCTAGGCCCCAGGCACAAATGTGGAAAGGACGCAAATTTCAGGACGGAATAGCTTATTATTCCATAAAATGCACTATTTTCAAAATGTGGGGGCGCCAAGTTGATGCTACGCATAGGGCGCAATTAGCTATGCACAGGGCGCAATAATAGCTCGGTACGACCCTGGTTTTTAGGCAAAGCCATGCTTTTTCAGTTGTGAACTTGTGGGGTTTCCATCTGGAATGACCTACCACTTGAGCTCTGCTCCTTACTTGTGGTCCAACCGGCAGGGTTCCATAAGTTGGTCAAGACATTTTTTTAGCCGTGGCTGGGCTGGTAGCGCTCCTGAGTAGGTTCTCTATGGGGTGCTATATAAATGCTCAGAATGAATGAATGGAAACCTTATTGCAAAAAGTAGCAACTTATTAGTTATATATCCTAAATTTTAACTGATAGCCTTGTTTAGCAATTAAAGAGCAGCATGCTCTATGGCAGTGATCCAATGACTATAGATTCTACTCTGGTCAGCAGAGACTTACAAACAACCTGAAGCATTTCATGGACTCTTTTTGTTCAGCAGAATTAAGGGTTGAGCACAGTAGTAAAAAGAACAATGTAATGCACTAGTCTCACAAGTTCATTAAATGGATGTTCATCTCTCACCACCTTAAGACCTAATAAAAGTAAATTTACTCCAGGATGCAATAAACTGCTTATACAACACACATTAGAAGATTAGACTAAACTAATGACATCATTATAAACTTACCTCATTGCGTATGTCATGCGATCAGGTCTAAGGGCTCGCATCATGCACAGCTTCTGCAATGCTGTCTTGTTTTTCCACTCTTGGGGGAACTTCTCCTTTTCTGGACTCTCACTTTCTACAAACTTCCTCCATCGTTTTGCTGATCCTTCAATGTCACGGTCAAGATTACGGAATTCTTCTAAAAGTGCAAGTGCCTAAAGACAGAACAATGTTTATAATGCTTGTAGCCTGACCAAACTGTTTTTATTAGTCATTAGTAGCGTTTCTCTGAGGTTCCAAATAATAACAACTATAACAAAGAATAACCTTTGTACCGTGTTTATATCAAGAGACAGTAGACTTAATATAGTTTCTTTTAAGAACATAACTAATCACAGCCAAAAATTTTTTTTATCATTAACAAAAGTACTAAAGTCAAATGTTGTGTCCTTCCTGAAACAAAATGATTACTTGTCTTTGGGGAATGCATGGTTACCTTTACTCCTCCCCAGGAAAAGTTGCTAAGAAAATCAACAGGTGATGTGACATTTGGCTGAGCTGGAAATCTAAGCAAAAAATCCAGTTCACTTGAGTCAAGTTCTTTATTCATCAGAAGAATCTACAAATAAATTTCCAGATAATTATATTTTATTCTTTATATCAGTATCTTGTTATTTGGAGCACAAACACAATGTTCAATAAGTTTAGTATAATTGGAAAATAAAATTACACTACACAACATATCAAAGATCAGTATAATTATAATAATGATTTTACAAAAAAAATCAGAATAATTACAATTATTAGCAAAATTATTATGTTAAAAATATGCAGGCCTACTGTATACTTAAGCGTGCTACCCGATGGCCTATCGGTAATGCGCTTGCTCGCGTAGCATGCAGGTTCGACTCCATGTAACAACCCTGGGCAAGTTGTTTGCACATACGTTCCTCTGTGATCAAGCAGCAAGCTGGAAGGTAAACGGAAATTCCAGCGATATCACTGGCGCCGTGTCCAGTACCTTGGGATTCGTTCATTGCCAGCTCAAGGGTCTAGAAAAAGGAGATGAGCACCTCTCCAACGTTCCGTATGCAATATGGGCTGGCTTTACTACTCAAGGATGTGCGTAGAGGCACAGGCGGCGATCCCGCTTGACAGGTGGGGGAGGACACTCAATGAGAGGAGTAGGAAATCAGAAATGTGGGGTGACACACGTATAAATTAACCCCTCTCTATAAAAGGTGGGAGGACTTGTCCCCCTCGACCCCCGAGATCGCCGCCTCTGCGTAGAGGGGAAAACACTATTCCCTATTTATAGATTCATTATATTCATACCATAGAACGTAGATTGCAACAAGAGACAATTTTCTGAGCGTGACGATTTTATTTTATTGCTCACCATTTCTTGATCGCAAATATTTCAAGTGGAAGAGAAATATTATAATTTTTTATAACGGTGAGAAAAAAGTATTGGTATTGCGTACCGATGACTGGCTAAAAAAAAGTATCGCAATACACATGCAATACCGACCAAATAAAACTATCGCAATACACACTGCGATACTGCAAAAAGATCGCCGATACCAAAGTATCGCGATACTTTATCGCAATATTAACAGCCCAGACATTGATGATTGATTACAATATTATGTTCTGAAAATTGTACTGATTGTAAGTAGAGGCTTGCAATGAATACACAGAGCAGTTTACTCCTGTGGACAACATAAGTAAACTGAAAATGTAAAATGAAAATAAAAACAGGTGATTGAAAAAATCTCTAAGTGACAGGAAAATTTCAAGGTCATTTTTTGATCAGCAGCCAAAAATCAATAAAGTACACCCAAAAGTTTCCAGGAAACAAAAAACTGTTGTCCGTTGCTATTTCTGATAAACAGGACATTTAATTCTATAATATGTTGAGCAGTTTTATTTGTGATAGAGCAAGGGAGTCTTAGGCAGAACCAAAAATGGAAAACTTCAATATTAGCATAATTATGTCCTTCACACAAACAACAGTTACACAGTTACAATCAGCCTATGATCAACTAATTCATAAATCAAACAACCAAAGTGTATGAAACAGTTTTGAAATTAAAATGACTTAAGTAGTTGGAGAGCTTTCAACTAAGGCATTACTTACAGAAGACAAGATATACCAAAAGAAGAACATTCCAGAAAGACAACAAATGTGTGGTTGTCAGAAACTGAAAATCACGATCCATCTTTGAAAAAACATGATTAAAACCAAAACTAAAAGTTTTATGAGGAAAACTGAAATGTGATTCTTAAAAATTAAAATTAAATCATAGAAACGACAAGCTACAGTTAAAGTAAAAATTAAATCTACAAATTAAATAGAAAAGAAATGTTTTTTGACGAATGGAACATCATAGCAGTGGAAATTAGTAGCAGACTCGAGATTTAAACTAACCAACCTGTTTTATGCAGGGCTTAACTACATGAGTTTGCCTAATGGTAAGGAGAAACCAGCAGAAGAACTCTGTTAAGGCCTACTTGTTTTACAGGTAATTAAAGCAGTTAATTTAGGTCACTGATTAATCCTGGTATCAATTTCAGTTGGATACCTTGGTACATTTATTGGTTTGAAGTTCTTGTCTAGCTAGTTAATCTTCTAATTCTTATTGGTTGCAAACTACACTTAACTAGATATTAGAAGCACATGCATGATACCTTTCAACATGGTTTCTAATAAATTTTCTTTACATATTTCTGATCATATATTTCTTACCTGGATTGACATCTGTGCCGTAAATGTCAGTTTATCCTTTTCAAAGAGTCCACGCGATGTATAGACAAACACAGAGTAAGTTATGCAGTCAATCAGATTTGTCAAGCGCTGAGTAACATCATCAGATGACTGTGCTTTGTCGATTGCATTCTCAAATACAATGCTAAATGCCTGGAAAGAACAGAAGTAAAAACGAAGTCATACCTCACATGTTGTGATGAATAAGCTTAACTTATATGGTAGAAAATCTGAACAATCTTTCAAAACCAAACTAAACAATATGAATCCAATTATTATGTCCCTACAAAGCTTTAAACATTTTATAGAAGAAAAACTAAGTTTTAGAGAAGTGAGAAGAAGCAGATTGTATGGATCAGGTGTAAGATTTTCTAAAAGGTAGGTCTATAACTTTAGATTTGATAGTAGGCTAAAGAAGAGCTGTGATAGAAGGAGGGGCTTGAGAATTGAGCGATACTGGGTGAAGAAGAGCAGAAGCTGGAGAGTGGAGAGTTATCAGAATTCACTAAATACATAAATGCAGAAGTCACAAGATAAATAATTTAAGAATTCATGAGATTAATAATTGCATAGGTGAACTGCAATGTGGGATGGAGCTCAATCAGAGAATTGAGACAAGTAGTGACTGAAGATAAAAAGAGTGAGGGAAAAGGATGGTACGGTAGAATGAGATGGATGGATGGTGATTACAGATACAGATCACAGAAGATAGAAGTGATCTCTTGCCTCTATTTCAACTACAATTGATACATAGAGATCGACACCTTTATGACATTCCACTAGCATAGTGCAGCGGTGTTTCTATACACTAGTAGTGAGTGCAATTTCAGGAGCCGATGGAATCAGTACCATAAGACTCAACTTACCTTGAGAGAGAACTGATACATTGGATGAATCATACTGAGATCATTAAGTACAAAGTAGAGCAGTGATGCTCTTCTTGCTGCTGGCCGATATGCTTCCCGAGCCTCATTAATGTGTAGTTCGGTCTCTTTTGCCTCTTGGACTTTTTCTTCAATTTCCATCGCAGTGCGCTTTGTAACCTCAAGATTTTCCACGAGGTCATAGTCGTTGAGAAAGTTGCCCTGTGCTGCCGACAGCCGAGCCAGTAGGGTGTCCTCAAGTGCCTTCAGAGTGATCTTGAATTCATTCTGCTGGTGAGTGAGTTCCGCCTTGAGCTTTTCCAGGTCGGGACGTTCCTTGATGACAACATCGGCCAGCAGCTGATCCTCCAGTCCATCTCGAGTCACAGTGAAATTGATCAGAGTCATTTGCGCCTGCATTTCTGGTTTGTAGTGGGGATTGGCCAACTTCGTGTGCAGAATCAATCGAAAATTACGATTGTACTCAACCTCCTTGTCCCCAAGACGTATCGCAGTTCCCTTTTTTATGGTGTTACGGCTTATTACAGGTTCCAGGACAGGATCTATAGCTTCTTCAATGTTTTCCATGAGAACCATTTCACCACTTATTATGGCATTTTCAACAATGTCCAGGTATCCACGCTGACCAAGGCGAACAACAATCAGATTGCTGCCAAACTGCGTCTTGATCCACTTAACCCCCTGGAGCTGAGGGTCAAACATGAGAGGCCAGCGCTCGGCGTTTGTTAGTATTGTGGCATTTTCTATAGACATTCGATCACTGGGTAGCCCTGCATTGTTCCAACCGGCAATCTGAGCATCATCCGTTAACAGCATTAGAGGATCGAGACCTTCAGAGACTGGCAGAGTCTCATGAAACCGTGCCAGGGAGGGTACCCAATATTTCTCCATCAGATCCAGCCGATATTGTTTAGTGAAGCAGCCAATGTATGAGATGAAGGCTGATATGAGGAGAATGTCGCCCGGTAGGGTTTTCTCCTGCTCCCGATAGGTTCTGACTGCCTCAGCCCAGCGTACATTCTCGGCTGCCAGACCGCTGACCAGTCGATTGGCCAACGTGATCGTCTTGTTAGTCGCATCAGCCTGCTGCTGGCATTTGAGTTTGGCTGCTGTTGCTTGCTGGAACTCGGCCATCAGCTTTGCATGTGAATCCTCGATCTGACTGATCTTGCTCTGGACATTTTTTAGTCGCTCTTGAGCTGCCTGTAGCTGTTGATTGGCTGCTTCTAGGGCAAGGCGTTTTGGTTCCACCTCACAGTAGACCTCGTAATACTTCATGATGTTGATCACCCAAAGACACAGACCATACGCTGCAGACGACTTCTGTCTCATCGACTCCGGCTCAAACTCTGGATTATCAAGATACACCTGTACAGCTTTCTGGATCACTTCGGGAATATTCTCCTTGTCATAATTTATGAGTTCATTTAAGAATTCATCCACCTGCAAAATGAGAAAATATGCAAGCACTCATGAAAAGGCTGGTGCCCTGTGCTTGGCTTTCGAGTGGCACTTTAGCAGCTTGGAGATTATGATTACGCTTACAAAGATGAACGCAAGTGTTACAGGATGCACTTAACAGCTAAAGTTTCTGACACACAACCATAAATATCTATATATATAAAAATTTGCAAAATTAAGATTATTGTTCAAGTCAGCAATATTTTAATACAAATAATAAACAAAACTTGCTTGTATTAGTGATATTATTAATATAATTATAGCAGTAACTGTCCTCATATAATAAGTAAACACATCTTAGCATTAATGCTACTATTGAACTTTTTTCTTCATTACCTTAATTTTTCAGAAATAGTTTGAATAACACGAAAGCTAAGATGTAACCTTGCTCATCATAGTTTTAGCTGCATTCCAGCTCCTATCCTTTGGGATCTTTCTAGTTTTATTTGCCTTCAGAACCATTACAGCAGCCGTAACGTTTACAACTGCAGCTGGAGGTTTAGGAAATGCTTTCAACTCTGTAAGGTTTTGCTGCAAATTAGAAACAAAGACATTTTCAATAACTATTAATTTAACTGCAAAACAATTAATTTAATTTTGCCTGCCATCTCACACACTTGCTTACAGGTCATGATTATGCATACATTACATTATATACATCACATCCAAACCATAAATACCTATGAAACAAGCATTTCAACTGCATGATAAATAATCAGACATTATTTACAGTCATAACATGAACACCATCCATTGGTTGTCAACATAATCCCTTAACTAGTTTTAACAATAGGATGGAATTGACTGTTAATGTTTGAATGTAAACCGACTGAATATTCATATACTGGTACCTTGTTAAGGCTGTCCAGTGCTTTGCGTGCTGCTATTAGAGCTGGTTCTGCTTTTATGAGATCATCTTCACATGCTTTCTGCTTCTTAGCAACATCTTCATTTATTACTTGCACTTTTTTCTCCTCCTCACTTGCCAGCACTTTCTCCTTCGATATACGCTCTGTTTCAATGCCAAGAACCTAACACCAACATATGCATCAATTCATCTCTTACACACAAAAAACATTACATAGAACCATTAAATTGTGTATTTTCTGATCACATAACTTACCAATTCATATAATATGGCTCTATACATGATGTGAGGCAACTGACAAACTGTTAATCTTTGTGCATTAACATCGGAAATATGTAACACAGGCACAGAATGCACTGAGGTAGACAGCAATGTCAACATATATTATGGAATTATTATTATTATTATTAATATTATTAACAGATTCCCATTGATCGATGCAATTTTCCTTATCAGTACATTAGTTAATGTCTCCAATTGGAGTGCATTAAAAAAGTTTGTATGACCATTGTTTGTATGACCATATGTGTTTGTATGACCATATGTGTTTGTATGACCATATGTGTTTGTATGACCATATGTGTTTGTATGACCATATGTGTTTGTATGACCATATGTGTAGTGATGCACAAACAAGTCAAAGCACAGAAGTTATGGATATTGAAACAATGTTCCACATTCAGGGGCTGACAATTGATCATGTGCCACGACTGATAGAATTCCAAATAGGCATAAACCGATGAAAAGCTTACTGCCAATAGTTTATTTAGTTGGGCTAAAAAAATAAGGCTAGCAGTAATACAAAGAGAACAACTGTTAACTAATTGGTGGTTGTCTTACTCCAATCAATTTGTTAGCTTGATCATTTTTCAATGCCAGTTCATGTTCCTCGGCAGTAAACTTGGCTTTTAGGTCTTCAACCTGACATGACGTTCCTTTCAGCTTCTCCAGACCATTTTCCAACCGGAGTATATTCGTCTGAAGATCCTGATGTTTGCGCTGCAGCAAGTTTTGGTAGAGCTTGATCTGTTCAAGAAAGCTCTTTGGCGTCGTGTAGTTGTAACGTCGCTCGTATTGCAAATAAAGCTCACTCACAATATTTACTGAACGATGAACCTGGGCCACGAATTGCGATACAGACTGACGCATTTCAGGCTGTAAATAGGCGAAATTTAAACAAATGAGTAACTAAGGCAGTTAAAAAAATAGCATTGCACAGATATTCATAACTTGTCTAGAACATTTCCCTCTGGACGTTTAAGTTATAACAAATATGTAACTGAACAATTGTTTTGCCATGTCCATAAGCTGACCGTCAGGCATGCCATGGGTTTGATTTGCAAATGACATCACTTCTTAGCCTTGGTGTGGATGAGACTGGATGAAAGTAGATGTAGGCAGTCACCGATCTTGCCATGCAACACTTCCACTGAACACGACAATTAGCCAGTCATTTAACAGCTAGGATTATTTGGTGGCACAAGAGTTTAAAAAATCTTTAAACATCTGCATAGACAGTCCGGCAAGTTAACAGCAAGACCCTAGACACAGGGCAAATTCAGAGATGGGGGCAAGAAGCTGCAAGATCTTTTTTCTGCCCAAAACGAAAGAACCCAGAACAATTGGCATCATGCGTACATACGCTAAGTATGTAGATGGTAGACCCAATGGGGTCTATACCATGCATAGGCAGTAGCCAAAAGGTTTAGCCGGCAAAATCTGGCAAATTCCATCTCCTTCTCTTGCAAAACATGAACACCAATATTCTGGGGTGCAAAATGCAGAAAAACAGTAACCTGGATATAAATGGCATAATAAAACACTTACTGTGAGTAGATCAACTTCATCCAGGAATCTCAGACTGACGGAAATTAATGCTTCCTCTGGCCACTCATGGAACCAGTCTATGCACGTACAGTTCGTTAAAGCGGGGAACCGTCTGCTACGAACTCGCAATGTGTTTCCGACTGGAGAGAAGCAAAGAATGACCTGGCAATGGAAACACATAACGTATTACTATCAAGTTGACAGATAAACCTACGTATGTCTTCTATATAAGATCTGCTACCGAGTTTCAAGCAGTCAATTAGAGCTAGCGTGAGTTCAAAACTAGTAACCAACAAGCTTTCCTCCATTTAAGGTCAATTTAAGGTTTTAAAAGCAATAGCACAGGGAGTTGATCTCTGCAATCGTCTACCACTTCTAATGCTGACATCTGGGGCTCCTACCTAGTACGACATTAGTCCCTTCTGGGTCACCCAGTCTTTTTCCATCATGATATATATATATATATATATATATATACACACATATATATATGTAAATATATATATACATACTCTATATAAGTTTATTAATACTTACTTTCGATTAATCTCTGTATACATTATGACATGAAATGCGATGGGATGCAATAAAGAATTATGTTATAGTATTGCCCATTAAAAATAATGAACAATAACTGCAATCTTGCATTAGTTGCAATCAGACAACAATTCTCATCATGATTCATCAGAATGCTTCTTACTTTGAGCTGTTTTCTGACTTTGTCAATGAAGAACCTCCAGCAGTTTTCCCTGGAATCATAGATTCCCATTCCCTTGACTTCATTGCGTATGCCTGTAATGATATTATCGACCTCATCATCTGGAAAGAGTTCTGGAATTTCTCCGGATGCCAACAGATCATTGATGAGAACCAAGAACTTTTCATCCACTATGTGAGCATCAGTAAAAATGAGGACACTTCCAACATTTTTAAAGCCTGCCTTCAAACAAAGTCCAGCCAAATCCAGCTTCAGGTCTGGTATACCATAGTCTTTCTTGAGAGTAATCTGGAATACATCAAGGCCGCTGATGTACGCAGCCAGGCGAGAGAGACTCTGCTTACCACTACCACCGACGCCAACAAGCAGAGCATTTCCGCGAGGCGATTCCAGAATTCGACTGATACGAAGGATGTGGGAGACCGCATCTTCAAATAGGACAAGGTTCATAGCAGCATTGATCTCATTGTAGTTAACCATGGCATCTACAATGATCTTGCTGAGGTCAGCATAGTTGGTAACTGGTAGATACTTTGGTTCTCCAATGCCACCCGCAAAGTGACAATATATCAGCGGCTGTCGTTGGATTGTGGGTTCATCCATGTCTTCAAAGCCTTTCTTTATGGCCTCACGCAATAGTTTGTCAAATGACTCCATGTCCTGGGTACTGATAAGTTTGTCCCTGTAGACACGCATTGACTCGTGAACCCACAAGCGAACAATATCAGTAGGTGACCGACAGCAATCCAGACCAGCGAACAGCAAACCCTATAACAAGCATCTTATCGCTTCATATAAATTTATGATGCCTCATTTCTTGAAATTTCTGCAATTTTCTCATCCTTACTTTTATTTTAGATTGTCTGCACTAAAGTTCCCACTTCACTTCCCTAACATGTCATATACATCTTTCTATACCTTGCAAAAGTCCTAGGTCTTTCTCCTTTATATATTCATACCTCCTAAACGCTTGAAAGGTCAAACTTGTTGTATTCACACAAAACCAAAATTATAACTCAATAACAACAACCAATGCATATCATCTCACCTGAAAGATGTTGGAAAGATCTCGGAGGTTGAAGATGTAGTGGAATTTGAGTGCAGATGCCAGAAATGTCTGAGACATGCGCTGGTGCAGGTAGAGTGCTGCGTTAACAATGTTACTGCACTGCTTCTGCACTGAAAGTGGAAATCCAATGGACGTCATATGTTGGATGAGAATGCTGCTGTATATAGTCTGCAGTGCCTCACTTCCAGGAATGCTCAGCGCAAAGACACAGAAGTGTCGCTGGAGTCTAGCGTCGATCGTAAGATTGCCCGCCGACTGGTTCATGCAGGAAACGTATTGAGTGTCGATGATATCCTTCTGCGTCCATTTATTTCGATCGTACCAGTGTCCGTAATCCAGATGCTGCCGGATCAGTGTGTGTGGCTGCACTGTATAGTACTTATCCACCTGTTGAAGGAAGTTTTGCAGTTTTCACATGAGCCAGTAATGAAAATTTATGAAGAGAAGTAAGATAATGTGGTATTTTATGGTAAAACAATTAAGTTTTGATTTTCACACACAATATAAGCCATAGTCATCAGAGGCGAGTGATACATGTGCAGTTACTTGTCACAATAATTACCTAGTCTGGAACTAACTTTAGCAGACATATTGTGCAGATTACTGAAAGATACTCAGTGGCAGACATAAGAGGATACTTAGAAACACAACATCATCAGAAAATGAAACATGGTCAACAAGTACATAAAAAAGAAACATAATATGCGCAGAGAATATATGTGTTGTAATTGTATTTGCAAATACTATATGCAAATAAAAAAATTAAATGGAATTGACAGAAGAAGCGTGTCTTCATCCTTAAGTTCAATTGTCTTACTATATTCCTCTTCAATCTTTTATCCTTTTTCCCTCACCTAAATACAACTAATACAATATGTATATTGAATAATATGAGATTTGTTCCTTATCCAAGAGAAGTTCACCTTTCATTACACTTTATGACCATTTTACCTCTGGCATATTCATATCATCAATGAAATAGATGAGTTTCTTGGTTCCAGGTGGTCCATAATACTTTGCTTTCTTCTCCAACGGCTTCTCTAAGATCTGCTGAAGCATTTCCGAGGTAGTGTAAAAATTAAACGGCACATTGACGACCATGTAATCCTCCGACAGAGCACAGATCCTGTCGTTTATGAGTACTGTTTTTCCAGTTCCTGCATTACCAACCAACATAACCGGTCGTCTCTTCGACAGCAACATATCGAAGAAGTGACGGATACGGGTTGTCTCAGCTGTGTGCACCATGGTCGCCTAAAAACAAAATTCAGGTCAGAGTGTCTTTAATTAATCCCCTTATTTGAAGCCTACCTGGACTGAACATATTATATCACATGGACTGCTTGGAATCTTCACCCTTTAACGACCAGTGCCTAGTAAAACGTATGGCATATTTAATAATGGTGGTCACTGAATGGTTAAAGGTTAACTTTTAAAGAGAACAAAGGCAGTAACAACAGAAGTCAGAATATTAATTCTTAAAGGTGAAGATGGTTAAGACCAACTTAATTACAGCAAATACAACAACCAATTTTTTAAACTTCACATGGTCTTAGAACTAGCTTAGAACTATCTACTACCTTAGAACTACCATGAAACTACCTACTACCTTAGAACTACCTACTACCTTAGAGCTGCCACAGAACTTCATAATGCCTTCAAGGCAGCATGGTGCATGTGTGTGGCATTGGTGTGACTGAAAGCTGGCATCTGTGAAAACATTCGCGAAAAAGAGAACTGGTTAAGGTTTTACACCCATATTCAAACTATATAATCATTGGCTCACTATTAAAAAAAATGACATAATACAATATTGTAAGTTAAGCTCCTAGTCATACTACATAACAGAGCAATTTAGACATCAAAAGACTGGACAACCTTTTTGAATTAACCTGATTACGGTTTGGATTTTACGCACCATCAAATGATGCACTCAGCACTAGATATGGGCGCAATAAAAGCGCCGATTAATAATAATAATAATAATAATCAACAGGAAGGGGTGATAGCTGCACAAGTTTATGTGATATTGGAATTTTTTTAAACTAATCAAATCTGAAAATTAGTGATTGATTGTGCACTATTTTAAAAACATGTATTACATACTTGTAATGGAACATCTGGATCAAGCTCAAATCTTTGAACCCTCTTAGTCCACAGTTCAAATTTCTTTGTTTCATTATCAATGTAGAAATCGAAGACTGTTCCCTGACCAGGAAACTTCACAGTTTTGAATTCTGATGCCCACCATTTACTGAACTCAGCACGATGGTCAACCAATTGCTACGCATTCAACAGAAACCTACTACATAAAAACTATCAATAAAATTATCACAGTTCCTTATGATAAAAGCATTTTTATGATATTTTGATTATAGAATGCACTTGGACACCTACTAAATATATCCAAAGAAGAAATTCGTCAAAGATAAGAAGTAAAAATAAAAGAGATAAGAAGACGTCAGATGATCAACAGACTGACCTGGTCCAAGATTAGACATCCTCCAAAGGCCCAGATGCAGCAGAAGACAAAGTAGAGTTCATACCACTCCTTGGGACAGTCGCTTGGAGTGTTTTCAGGGGTCAACATACATTCCAACAGATAGCAGAGCATCTGGACATGGCTTATGTCAACAATCGGAACGATCTTCTTAAATCGAGTCCTCATCACATCGAGACACGGCGGCACATACTTATCGAAGAATATCGTAAGATTGGCACGCTCTGACTGAGCTTCACGTGAATCAATCCAACTGTTGACAAAGCTAAACAAAAACATGCAAAATGCTTCAATATATATCTCTGGAGATAATGAATGCAAATTCCACTTTTACAAATGCCTTACATTTTAACAGCACACATGATTGTTTATGACTGCTTTGTTTATGAATGGCACACTCCACAATGACAAATTTTAGCTCTATGCCCTTTGACAGTTTCTTAGGATACAATATATATTCATATGTATATACTTTGCTGCAAAACACACTATATTCAATTCCATTAAAAAATCTTTCAATTGCTTCCAATTGTACATAATTATACAGGTTCAGTAAACAAAGTTCATGCTACATGATTTGCAAATGAGAACAAATAGGAGGCCCAAAAGGGTCAAATGACCCACTTAATAAGGTCAATCAAATTGCATCTTAGTTTTAAGGCAGCGGTGAGATACATCATACAGTGTATATGCAAGTATGCATGTAGCAGTATGTATATAAGTATGTATGTATCTATAATACATATTGTGCATTTTATGT